>CAUYRH010133245.1:0-80556 GCA_963574655.1 Perodicticus potto
AGCTGTGTACATTAGTGCAATCATGGGGTACAGTGTGCGGGCTTCATATACAATCTGAAATATTTTCATCCAACTGTTTGACATAACCTTCATGGGATTTTTCTCCTTGTGAAAACAAACACTTTGGTTTCATAAATATTACATTGTAATCACATTGCCATTCCCAGTCAAGGCGGGTGCCAAACCCCGGAAGCCATACGCTCCGGGCTTTAGGAAGGAAGTTAATGACTTTACTTACTCAGGTCTGAAGTTGGCCTCAAATTCACAAACTGTTTTTGAGTAGAACCCTCTGCAATGGACAAGCCAAGACAATTCAGTTACGTCAAACAAGTACATTTCAGACTTGCAAATGCCCCTGCTCACCGTGTGGGAGGGGAAGCTGAGACTCAGAGAGGGGCTGGGGTCGGCATGCTGAGTCACCACCACGAGCAGGGGCCCGGCAGGGGAGTGGAGAGCAGAGTTTAACTCTGAGGCGTCAGCACCATGGATGGAAGTCTCAGCTGCTGAGGACAGACATGGTACAAGGAGTTCTCCAGTAAACCAAGTAGATCAACAGCATGAGTTCCAGGGGCGTGGGCATTCTGGGTGGTCTCCTCTGTAGAACCTCCTCCGATACCATCCCAGACTCCTGGACAGCTCAGTATCATATGCTGCGGAATCGGCAGGAAGATACACGAGGCCTCGGAGGCAACAGGTACCAGCGTTTTAGCCATTTCTGGAACCGGCAACAGCCAAGTCAACGTAGGAAATGTGGACTCAAAGGCCAGTCCAAGAAGGTCTTTTCAGTTCTGGCCACGACAGAGCTGATGAAGCAGCTGCCCGTGGAGTCTGCACATGATATGTAGAAACAGCTGTTAGAGGCTGGAGAATAAGGCACCCGGGATTTGACAGACTAAGGTTCTGGAAAGAGGAGAGAGCATGGTTGTGAGCCTGCAGGAGTATCCCTCCCCTTCTCTGGTGAAATCTCTGGTCAGCAGAGCGGGACATGCAGAGAATACAGTGATGTGGTTTCCCCAACCACGTGGAGACGGAACTGGAGTTCAGGCCACCACAGCAGCTGCCAAGTGCTGCCAAGAGTCTAGAAGAAAGCGGGTCCCGAGGAAGCAGCCTACAGTTCTGCGAGATTCCCTCCAGGTGTTTTCTGGCCCTGAGCTGCGCAGTGCAGAGTGGGGTACCAGAAAACCAAGCAGGGAGCAGCTTCCAGCAGGTTAAAGGGCTGAACACAGACTACAACAACCTCACAAAGCTCAGGTGACAAAAATTGGAGTTCAGAGTTCATTAACAAACTGAGCTTTCAGCTGGGCCTCCTGAAATGCTTAGCCCCCAGAGTAAGAGGAGCTGCAGATAGGGGGGTCTCAGGGCGATCTTCCTATATTCATGTCTGCCAAAAGAATATTAATTTGTCTCTGGAGGATGACAATAGAATTCAAGGAGCTTTTGGTTTTTTAATAAATATATTTCACTTTCAATCAAAAATTATAAGCATGCCAAGAAATAAGACCAAGTGACAGAAAATGGAGGGAAAGGTGCAAACCAGAGGAACAGTCCAGGAGGTCGTCCAGGTCTTTGAGTTATCTCATAAAGAATCTAAACAAATATGACTATCGTGTTCAGTGTGAGAAATTCCTAAATTCATCAGAGAGCTAGAATCTGTAAAATTAATCAATTTAGAATCCTAGAACTAAATAAACATATGATATAATAGCTAGTATTAAGAATTCATAGATTGATTTAAAAGCAAATTAAATACAGCATAAGAAAGTGTTAGTGGATTAGAAGACAGGATCATAGAGAATAATCAGATTGAAGTTCCCCCCCCCAAAAAAAGTGGCTGAAAATTCAAGTACAAAAACAAGAGTCATATGAGACATAGTATAAAAGTCTACATGTAACTGGATTTCCAATTAAGGATATGATAGAGGTATAATGTGTCAAGTACAATATTTGAAGATAAACTGCCTGGGAATTCTATAAAAATGATCCAGTTTATGCCCAAGCATGAACAAATTAAAAAAAAAAAAAAACTCTAGGCACATGATAGGAAAACTAAGATAATGGGGAAAATAATACGTAGGGGGGAAAATGGCATATTATCTTTGCAGAATCAATAATAAGACTGAGAAGTAACTGTCCCACAGAATATTATTAAAACCAGAATATGATGAACTAATATCTTCAAAATGTCAGAAGACTATAATTACCAACAAAAAATTCTTTATCGATTATAAATATCTCTCACAAAATTGAGATATATAAAAAAAAGTCTTCAGACAAATAAAAATTCAGAGAATTAATCAGTAGCAGACCACCAAATAAATACTATAAAGGTTGTTCAGGTAGAAGAAAAGTAATTCCAGACAGAAGAATGATTCTAGAAGAAATGAAAAAATACAATACGTAGTCATGCCTTACGGCATACTAGGTGTTTAAAACAATAAGAAAAATGGCTTCTTGGTTTAAAAATACACACTGAGTTAAAATTTATTATAACAATAGTACACATTTGGGAAAAAAAGTATTAACATGTTACAAAGTTCTCACATTATCTGCAAAATGATACGTCTTCTAGTCTAAGGTAAAATCTAATAGTAGTATATTAAAAATACATTTTGTAACTTCTAAGGAAACTACTAAAGTAAAATTTTTAAAAATGAATTACTAACGAATTGAGCCAAACGGTAGAATAATAAAAATATCAATTCAAAAGAAAATTAAAAAGAAAAAAAGGATGAATAAACTGAACAAATAAAAATCAAACAATAAGATGGCATATTTAAACCTAAAATGGAAAAAATCATATTAAATGTAAATGGACTATATATTCTTTACTTAAACTACAAAGACTACAGATCAAGTTACAAAAATGCAGCTATAAATTAAATGTAAAAGATATACTTACCTGTAACAGCCCAGTCATAAAAAGAAAAAGAAAAGATTTAGCCAAAGAAAACTGCAAAGGCTAATGAAAAGAAAGCTGGTGAAGTTGAGCTAACATCAGGCAAAGTTGACTTTAGGACAAAAAGTACCACTAGAGATAAAGGACGATATTTCCTAATGATAACTTGGTCAGTCCACTAGCTCAAATCCTAAATTTGCATGCCTTCAAAACATAGACTCAAAATATAAAAGCAAAAAGTAACAGAAATAAAATGAGAAAGAGACTAATAATAGAGTTTAAGTTTTTAATTCACTTATATCTGTGGTTAGGATAGATTAAAAAATCAGTAATGACATAGAAGATTTGACTAAAATTTGCCTAATCGACATATATAGAACACTATGGTCAACTATAGGAGAATGTATTTTCTTTCAAAAGCACTAGTAACATTTTTCAACATAGACAAAATGTTGGGCCATGAAAACAATTCTTATTAAATTTCAACAGATTGAAATCCTAAGGATATATACCATATACTAGCTACAAGGATTTAGAAAATAAAATTTAAGACAATGACACGTAAAACAAAAATAGAATCACTAAACATCATATATCAGGAAAAAATAACATAGGTACAAGACCTGTATATATAAAACTACAAATGTTTCAGGGAGAAATTAAAGAAGTCTTAAATAAATGTAGTAATATACCATGTTCATTAACTGAAAATCTCCATATTGTTGATAGTAATTCTTCCCAATAAATTTATAGAGTCCATACAATTCTAATCAAAATCCAAGCAGATTTTCTGAAAAAATTGACAAGCTAATTCTAAAATGTATAATAAAATTCAAAGCGAAAAACAGGTAAGGTGATATTCAAGAAGATTGCAATTAGATGACCCAGTTATCTGTTTCTGCTCAGCAAATTGCTCCGCCTTAAGGATGGAAGACAACGTCATTTATTTGGGAGGCAGGGCTTGGCAGGAGGCACTTGACTTTGATCCCCGGTGCCTGGGGCCTCATCTAGGGCCTCCTGAACAGCTAAGGGGTGAACAGATGGGGGCCGATTGTCCCTTCTCACTGAGTGTCTTGGGACCTCTAGATGACTCTCTCTAGTGGCTCCTCTGCCACAGAGGCTACACGGTAGTCAGACTTCTTACACGGTCCCTCAGAGCTCCAAGGACAAGGGATACAAGAGCAAAAAGTGGAACCTCCCAGTGGTCCCAGGTCTGGCCCTGGGAGCCAACTCAGCCTCACCTCTTCCTTGGTAGTGGCCAGGGGGTCCACCAGACTGATGAGAGGAGTGCCAGCACATTGTGGCCCTCTGTCATCTGCCACACTGAAGGACATACACCAGCAGATAGAAAGACTGATTTTAAGCCTAAATAAATGTAAGGAGCAAAGATAGACAAATAGTTACAATAACAGAACCAAAAGCCCATGGCTCAGCACCCATAGCTTAGTGAGTAGGGCACCAGCCACATACACCAAAGATGGCAGGTTCGAGCCTGGCCCAGGCCTGTTAAACAACGACAACTGCAACCAAAAAATAGCCAGGCGTTATGGTGGGCGCCTGTAGTCCCAGCTACTTGGGAGGCTGAGATAAGAGAATCACTTAAGCCCAAGAGTTGGAGTTTGTTATGAGTTGTGACGCCCCAGCACTCTACTGAGGGCGACATAATGGGACTCTGTCTCCAAAATAAGAACTGAAAGCCCAGAAAAAGTTTCACAAATATATGATCACATGATTTACAGCACACATTATTTCAGGAGGGGGAAATGACCTTTGCAAGTAAATGGCATGGGAGCAATTAGATATTTGGTACCATAAAAATAAACTTTGGTTAACCAGCTCGATGAAAATATTTCAAATTGAGGGACTGCATTCATTCGTTTCCTGGCCAAGGAACCCATACACCTATATATACCCTGAGGCTAGAGGCCTAGAGGAGGAGACGGGGAAAGACCGGGAGAAGAACGGAGAGAGCTTCTCCCTTCCCACTTGAATTCTCTCCCTCTACCAGGAGCTTTGGTGTTTTCTGTATTCTTTTCTGTAAATCAATTCTGTCTTACCACGGAGAGGTGGGGGAGGGGAAATAATGTAATGAAGAATAATAAAATACATGTATTTAAACAAATAAAAAAAAAAGTTAAGAGTAATCACTTAAAATTCACCAATGGTCAGTGTTTTAGCATGATACTCTATACTCTTCTGGGCCTCCTCACTAAATAGCAGTTCAATTTTAATGAGAAGTCATTCAAGGAGCAACACTGAAAATAAATTGCCTGATAATAATACATACAGTTGGAGTCATTAATAATTTTCTAAGTGTCAAATGTTGTACTCAGCGTTAGAAGAGTTTAATGAGAAAACCCTCCTATTTAATCTGTAATCTAAACAATCCCACAAGGAAAATATTACTGCTTTTTTTTTTTTTTTTTTTTTTTTGAGACAGAGTCTCACACTGTTGCCCTGTGTAGAATGCCATGGCATCCTAGCTCACAGTTCAAGCAATTTCCTTGCTTCAGCCTCCCAAGTAGCTGCGACTACAGGCACCCACTGCAACACCTGGTTAGTTTTTCTATTTTTAGTAGAGATGGGGGTCTTGCTGTTTTGCTCGGGCTGGTCTTGAACTCCTGAGCTCCAGGGATCCATCTGCCTTGGACTCCTGGAGTGCTAGGATTACAGGCATGAGTCACCATGCCCTGGCCAGCATCATTTCTATTTAAATGAGAAGATCTAGCTGTGAGTAACTAACAACTTTCCTATAGTTACATGACCAATAAATGGAAAGAAGAGTTTCAAACCTAGACATTCCATCCCATTGCAGAACCCACTTACTATAGTATGAGGCTTTCTGCCTGCCTATTAGGAAGCTGCTCCTTTAAGGAGAGAGGACTATGGGATGGTGATTTTGGCTGGCTGTTTTCCATTTTTTTCCACTTTTAACATAATAGGCCATCAATAAGTATTTATTATATTGAATAAAACACATCATATTTAAACAGATGAATTACGAATGTAGTTCATTTAAAAGGAGAATTCTCTAGCCAAAAAATAGCTTCTCAAAAGAAGCAGCATATTAAACCAAATGATAACCCCAGCATCTAGCACAATATATCCAAACATGACTATTAATATATGACTATTGGAAAAAAAATAGAAAGCATCACCTTCTCTAAAAAATTTTAAATAGAGAGTAAAGTCACATCTGTGGTAAGGTTTCAGGAGAGTCATGCTGAAATAAGGAGAGAAGGGCTGGAGAGAGGGTCTCAGGTGTCTAACACAGAGCTGGTTTCCAATGAGAAGTGTGGTTCTAATGTAAATTACCAAAAGCAATTTTCTACAATTTCTATATCCTTCCGCAACTGTGAAGAATATTCTTTTCTAAAATTTCCAGATCCTCTTGCAACGCGACATGCTGTCATCTGACAAAACACACATTTTTCAAGTCACAATTTTCAAGACTTTTTTTCAGAATCAAAATACAAATCAATAAATTGGAATCACCGGTGAACTGGAATGCCCAATAATTTTTATCATAATCTCATCTTTCCTACAGATCATTTTTGTTTGTTTTAAAATTTTAATAATTTTAGAGTTTATCTTATTTTATAATTTTAAAAGCAAAAAATTTTTACATGATTAAGACTTCAATTTAAAACATAATTAATATTTTTAAATTTACCTATTCCCATCAAACTACTAATACATTTTATTGGCTTAGTAGGTTATTGCAACTACAAAATGTATACAGTAGTCCACCATTATCCAAGGGGAATATATTCTAAAACCCCTTCAGGATGCCTGAAACTTCAAATTTTGTGTGTATTTCTTTCTATACGTATGTACTTATGATAAAGTTTCATTTATAAAGCACAGTCAGAGATTAGCAACAATAAACACAGAACAATTGTAAAAATATTTCTTTCTTACTGTACTTGCCCTTTTTCTTCTTATGAGAGATAACAGAATGACTATTTGATGAGACGAGGTGAGATGAAGGTCATTGCCTCTTGACCTTCCATATTCCTGAATTCGTGTATTCGTCTTTTAGTGATAGTGTCAGGGAATTCATTGCTGAAGTCTTCATATAGAATCCATGCTCTTGGTGCAGCAGGATGCCATCAAGTGGAGTACGTTTCTGTTCATGCCCTCCACGCACACACTTAGTGCCTTTTCATTTTAACTAAGCTTTTCTCCTGCGCTGTGGCCATAACTTTTGCAGTTTGAGATGTGGCAGCAAAATTACCATGAATTCCTTTTTCTTTATTCATAATTTCAGAAGTAAAAGATTTTTTCTCACCATAGGTTGTACATGATATTTTTTCTTACTTTATTAAATTGAGAACTTTCTCCTTTTCATTTAAAACAAACACTCGACAGCTTCTCTCAGACATACCCAGATTACTAGCATCACTACCCTTGCACTTGAGGCCACTATGAAGTGGTTACTGAACACAAGCACTGGGATACCACGACTGTTGATCTGATAACTGTAAGGGTAGATCTGAGACAGTTTCTAGGTGAGTCCGACATTGAAACTGCAAATACAAACTATTTATTTCAATAAGAGTCCAGACAATGAAACTGATTTCTCACAAAACCAGTGTAACTGATATTCTTAAAACTCATGGCAATTACAGGCCACATAATATAATACAAAAGCAATGTTCTCTTTTCTGTGAAAATACTTCCTGTTTGTATCAGAAAAGGACTGAAGCTTTTTGGTACAGAGATTTGTCAGACATAAAATAAAGAATAAGGAGAAGTTCATAAGCACTGATGGCTTTTTAAAACATAGGAGTCTCTGATTCTATGAAAACAATACACACTTTTTCTATAATTATGAGAAATCATCTCTGCTAGGGAAAGAGAATGGAAATTATATTATTTCTTAAGGTAAATCTTAACCCTATGAATTCTACTTCATTAGATTTTGTTGTAACCTAGTGTAAACTGCAAATAAGAATTGCCTTAAAATCATTTATATAAACTAAATACTTTAAATTTGTTTCCAGTAGAGCTTCCATTTTCTTATATGTGTGTATATTATCCTACTTGAGTTCATTTTCCAGAAAAATGTTTCAAAATACTTCATGAACTTTAAAATATTTTAGGGTTTAATGGAATCAGGAATCTATCCTATAAGTGATATGCTTACATAATAGAATTAAAAATTCTAGTCACCAAACCTCTGTCCCTGGCAACAGAGCACTCCAGTTGACACCAGCACTTCTCTCTGACCTGGGGGATCTCCCTCAAATCCCCTCTTGCCCAAGGCTAAGGACTTTTCTTGTTTGGTAAAGTTCCAAACATTGCAAAAAAATGCCCCAAAGCCTTTCATGTCACTACAATCCCTCTTGATGCAAATGTCTGGTGAAGACAGTAACATTGTCCCCAAAGTACTTAACTCATTTATGCAGGAGGTTGAAATTTTTGAATAATTTGCATGACTGCTTGACAAGCTGCCAGCACTCCAGTGTCTGCAGCAGTGACTATAACTCTGTGCACCACCATGTGATGACTTGTACCCTCAGGAGGCAGATGTATGAAAAATCAGATGTCAGGGATAACCTTCAGCAGTAGGATATAAATAACTCCCACATCCTCACCGTTCCAATCATGGAACATGAGCCATAAAAGGGATAATTCTAAGCACCCTTACCTGAGTATTGCTTATCATATATTTGTCATAGAAAAGTTAGGTAAAAATTCTTAGGTGAGATATCATGCAAATACCCTACATAGAGTATTGGAACACATGTACTGATCTCCTTGAAATATAGACAATTATTTTTATTTTATCAACTCAACTATTACTAGCACTAATGACAAGAATAATAATGCATTCATCTAAGTAGTTAAGAAATTTACATCCTATCCATTAATGTTTACTGGAAAATGAATAAAGGATTTATTTTGTAAAACATTTCTTTACATATGTCCCTTAAACCAGGTCCCAATTAAACTTACTGCAAATGACACACAGTAATATAGGACACACTGTATATATAGCATTTTCTTTTGTGAGAAAGACTCAGAAAAGTCCTGGGCATGAGGAAAGGAATAATGCGCTATATTAAGTATGTAAGATTAGAATTTGTATTCCCCTTTTGCATTCACAAAAGTAGAAAATAATTTATTGCACAAAGGCAAATGACTCATCTGTAGTCACACTGCTGGTAAGTGTTCTGTTTGCAAAAATATCGTACAAATATTTGGGACCACATATTAACACAGTATCATTCCCACAAACCACCCCTTTTGCCTCTCTGTGTAGCTGTGAATCATTCTGCAAATAAAAGGCAGTTCTGTGCAGCTAGACAAATATATTAGAAATTTATAAATTTAAGTCACTTCAGAGAATGTGCTCAGTGTTTCCATCTTTGCTAAAATGCTTCAAGGTTGGGAGGAAAAGTGCTATGACCACCCACCTTTTATAGATGAGGAAACCTAGGGCTGCAGCCATACCCCAGAGTGACTTAACCTGTGCTCACACAGTTAATTAAAGGGTGGGCCTGTGAGTCAAACCAACATATTTCCCTCTGGATTCCAGAGTCTAGAAATTGGCAACTTTCTCAGATCCAATTGCCTCATTCCTGCCTCAGCCTCCGGAGGCTGACAGAAAGGCTGCAATGTCCGGGCTTCCACGTGCTTACGATATTCCAGATGCACTATCTAATTCTGTCTTGTTCTTTCTTATGTCTTCGCCATATCTCCTACAATCTCACTGTAACTTCCAGGGATTACTAGCACAGAACCAAGGACTTGCCACTTCTTGATAATAGATGTTCACTCACTAACTAGGTGCAAAAGTTGTGGGACACCTATTCCAGGAGTGGTAGAAAGAAATTGTACACCAAAGGCAAACTGGGCTTACTTATTACCAAATTCTGTAATTGTTATTTTCAAAAAAAAAAAAAAACTGTAATAATGACTTTTTAATGAAATATCCAGCATTTTCAAAAAAAGCAGATATTTTCAAAAATTAGTGGGTGGGGGATGTAACCCTCCTGGATATAATTTATCAATTCCTAAACATAGTATTATGAATTGCAATTCCAACAATTTCCATTGTGAAAGTTTTGCCTAAGAAAATAACTAGTGTTTTGAGACTTGGAAAAAGAAAATAAGAAGTTAACTGATGACTCCATACTGAGCTTCAGAATTAAAGCATTCTATAATAGACATAGTCTTATTTGACAATGTGAATGTTACTTTCTTTGCATTATTAATATTGCTTAACATTTCAATGCAGTAATCGTCTGATTTCTTTTCTGAATGTATTTATCTTCATTCATTCTTTTCAAGGTTTTTGTTTCTAGTCCTTATCTTAAACGCTGTTAGTGTTATTAAATTTTAAGCCTTTTTAATTCGGTGAAGGCAAAAAGTGGAAACCTAATAAACACCTGTATATGTAAAATTAAAAAAAGAAAATAACTAGTGATGTTCAAATGCATACCAAAACGTCTACCTGTGACATGTACAATTAGGAGATAACCACCTATAATTTAAACTTTCAGCTCTTAACAACAGTATGTGATCAGCCAAGCCAGTTCTTTCTTCTCTAAATAACTACCATATAATTAAAAATCATTCCTATATTTTTTTACTACTTTCATATTAAGGACATCTATTTCTTCCTTCATTTTTAGAAATTAATTTTAGCCTGTGAGCAAGTGACATACCTTTATTACATGATGCTTTTCTTGGAACGCAGGAATCTTAAACATTTGGCACCAATATGTTGTGTCTTTGTTTGGGATGAGGACCTGTCTTAATAAAAAGGGGAGGAAGAAACAAAGTCACATACTCTTGACATGATATTAAATACAATCATATAAGCAAAAACACTCTTATGAAGCCACTCCTACAATCACAAAAACTGAAAAAACTTACATCCTGATTTACTAGGTCAAAGGATGGTAAGGCTGCAGACAGTACGTTGGTTTTCTCAGGGTTCAGTAACCTCAGGCTCTTGGTGCCCCGATTGGAGTTGTGGTACTTGGGACCAGCTTCTCCCACATCCTCCTGGTGGTAGGCCCAGATCACTCTTACAGTGCTGTCCTGGTGACCAAACATGGGCAAGAGTTTGTCTCATGAGAGCACTTTTTTTTACCACTGAGTTAAGTTTAAAAACTCTATTTTAAACAAGATAATAGTAGAAAAGAGAATAATGACATTCAGCATTCTCAGTATGGTCTCCAACATTAACTGTGTAAACCTGACTCCGTTATTAGAGATCCTGATAGACAAGAAACTTTTGGTTAGGAATTGTCTCTCTCACCAAGATCATGTGTTCCAAAACTGAGTGAAAGGCAGCTGACTTACCAATTATGTTGTCATGAATACAACAAAAAATCACTGTTGTGCCAAAACTTTACACTAGAGTCTACTACTTACCAAGCAAATATTCTTATTTGCAGCAGAGATTTTAATAGAACACTTTAGGTGGAATAAATAAATAAAACAAAAATTAAATAAATAAAACTAAAATTACCTAAGACTTTACCTTTCATAGTAGGTTTTTTCCTAGGCCCTAGCTTGGTCATGTGTATGAATTTACAGAAAGTATAAATACAGAAATCAGAAGGATTTCTGATTCTGGGTTTGTTTATTATAATAGAGTTGATCTCTAATCATTTTATTAATCCTGGGAATTTTCAAGGGACTGGGATACCCCCATTACTTTCAGAAGAAATTGGTTTCCGTTCAGTAACTAAGAGAGATTGCCCAAAGGGTTGTGGGGTGGGGAAGATTTTCTGGGATGTAAAGAAATTGTTCAGCCCTCCCACAGATAAAGGCATTTTTGCCAGATCTTTGTAATTAAATCTTTGAAAATAAATAAGAAAGCAAAAGCTATTTATTTTAAATGTTCTCTTCGCTACATTCTTTCCTAATAAGTCAAATGACTATAATTATTATCCCAATTAAGGTATAATTGCATTGTATATTACGTAAAAACAGATCCATGTCTTTGCGTGTTTTTTCTTCCTCTTTTACTCTTTGTGTTGAATGTTAATCACAACTGCTTCATATTTCTTATTGTCCCCATTTTAATGTTTTGATTTACCAAATAAAAAAAGATAATAAAATTGGTCTATGCAAAATAAAATCGATCCAAGCAATTCATGAAAATTTCTGAAGTACCACATGAATTATATATCCTCTAAATATTTAATTTGCAGATGCATCAAGATATTATTTTTTCATGGAGTCTGAAAACAAGAGATCTCATATAATATGCCACTAGGCAATTATAATCAACCAAGTATTCATCTTGATTTTAGAAATTTACAAAGCTAAATCATTTAAAAATCCTAATTATATCCTACTATTCAGATTCGTAATTATCTCTTGTGTAATACATTTCTTCAAACATTTATCTATTGTCTATTTTCAAACTTTACAGGGAAGCTAAAAAATACATTGTAGCTAAATTACACAAACTTTAAAGAGCTCTTCAAAATGTTAAATTCACCCCAAAATTGCCATTGTTGAAATTTATACTCATAGGTTTTTTTGGTCCATCTAAAAAGACTTTTAAAATATTCTGAAAAAGACTAAGTGACTTTGTTATCAATGATTATTTTTAGATATTTGTTTCCTTCACACATGTAAGTATGGACAGAATTCTTGATGCCTGCTTTAACTCATAGACTCCTCACCGTTATCCTCTTGTCATTTGTGTCACACGTATGCAGGTCTCTGGTAAATTCAATTATTGTGTGTGTACTGTTTTCCATGGCATATTCTAGATGGTAATCTTGCTGAGCATCTTTTTTCAACTCTCTATTTGCATTTGTAAAATAATCCTGTGGACAAGATGGAAAAGAAAAATCAGGGTATCTTTCATACAGAGTGAAAATAATTTATAGAACCTTAAAAAAATGATCCTGGGTTTGCTTACTATATCCTATATGAAGAGTTATTTGCTAAATCTCAGGAAATTTCAAGGTGCAAGAGTATTCCAACCAGGGAAAATGGTGCATCTTTGAACTTTTGGCCCTTTAGGAAAAGGCAGTATAGATTGGTAACATCACAGAGCATCAAAAGAGATGTAATAATTGAACATTAGATATCCATTTAGTACTTTTCTTTCATTGCACAATTAAAAGAGGGCCTTTGGCACTATGAAATGACTTACCCCAAAGTGAAATAACTAGTGATCAGCAAAGCCAGAATCAGCCCCACGGTCATCAGGTCATCACTCTTTCCATGAGTATGCCTGATGGAGCCTCCCTTCACCCTTCACCGTTAGAGCAAAAAGACCCAACGTCGGAGGGTTGTTGCTGCCTGAGTTTCAGTGGCACATTCTTATAAAATTAAACACAATGAAAAAATATGCAAAGAAATGAAACTAGTTGAATTGCAAGATATTTAAAACCTAGAGAAGTTTTGTTGTTGTGGCTCAGCCATAATTTTTGTACTAAACTCTTCAGTGGTGTACAAATCATTTCTGGGAGGCAGATGAGTGCAATGGAGAGACCATGGACCTTGACATCAAATCCCTGGGATATGGCCCCCAGCTGTGCTCTTAAATAGCCTTGAAGAACTGATGAAATCAAACTCTGAGAGCTTTGGTTTTTAACATTAGTAAAATGAGGATAACATGTACTTCTTTTATGGATTTTGAAAGATAAATAAATGAGATAGTATATAGGAAAGTAACTTTCTAGCATGGCTAGTACTCAATTAGTTCTCCTTCCCTCTTTTACACTATAGTTTGATTTTATCCACCCAATATCTTCCCATGCCTTTTAGCATTTGCCTGCTTTGTCGAGAATAATTGAAAAAATTGGTTTTAATTTTGTCACTTATAAAAGACATAAAATTTGCTTCAATTATACTCCTTTTTCAGCATCTACGGATATTTTGTTTCAAGAAATTGTGACGAGTTGATAGAATATACATCCCAAATCATAATTATACTTTACTAACATTAACATTGTATTTGAAAAAGTGATTGCTATGCTTGACTAAAAAAATACAACATAATATGACAAACCCTTAAATTGTCTGTAATGGATGGCATTTGACATTTTCATTCCAAGTACCTTTGTAAGGCAAATTATTGAGTGTGCGTGAATTTGGCATCCACAGTACCAGATATAGATATTCTTTAATATGCTGAGACCCCAATTTATTGGCAATGCACAGCCTAATCTTTTTTTTTTTACAATAACTACAATTTACAAGTACACTCCATGCACCAGGGCCTGTTTAAAAACGTTGCATACATTAACTAACCTAATCTGCATATCAATCCTATGAAATAAAACTATTTCTCCATTTTACAGATGAAGACCATAAAACACAAAGAGATTAAGTGGTGTACAAATCATTTCTGGAAGGCAGACAAGTGCAATGGAAAGAGCATGAACCATACCTTGTTCAGGATTATACAGCTGGTAAATCACAAGGGAATTCAAATCCCTGTATTCTCACCCCAGAGTCCGTATCCATTTCACTATTCTACAGAACAGAGGCTACTTCTGGGATAGAATAGGTCAGTTTATTTTTGTTTATTTTTTTTTCTGTTTACAGAAACTAGCTATATCAATTTTTCACATAACATTACTTTTCTACTATCCATGGTGAGGTTTATCAAAAAATGTATTCTGAAAAACAGACTGTAATTTTGAAAGCAATTTAGGTGAAATATTCCTACAATCCTGTGATTTTCACATTTTTCATTACTTTCATTTTCAATGTCTGTGAACAAAGAAGGATTTAGCTCAACTATCCGTGCTTTTTCAGTGAACTTATATTTCATTACATGATTCAAACAATCACAGTTTTTGCTAACAAAAAGAATATAATACAAATTGTAAGCTCAAAGAGTACAATAATTATCCTAGTCTTGCAAATATGTTTCCTAAACCATCAATTCCACAGAATATCCAGCTGGCTTGCCAATTTTCCATTCATTCTATTTCCACTCAACCATACCAACTCCTTCCAACCATTGCACCTTTTTCTGGCTTTTCAGATAACTTAGCTATTAAAAAATGGAAGAAAAGGAAGAAAGTTCACTGAGCTCATATGGAGGATCCTTTGTGCTCATCTGCCTTGTGTAATGAGCTGTGTGCTTAATATTTAGAAAAGACGTGGGCTAAATTATTTCAAAGTCCTTGCCTCTCAGATAAATGATTGTCTAAAAGAAGCTGATACTTTCAATGTTAATGAGGGAAAACATGATTGGATCTTATTTAAACTAAAATTTAAATGTGAACTAACCTAACCACCACTGTAATTCCACTATATATTTTTTCATGTTTTCCAACTTTTAGGCCCTATTTTGGAGGCAGATCTTCAGATCTGATTACAGTATATCTTAGCTGTACAAATAATATTATTTACATGTATACTTCAGAAGGACCCTCATTAATGCTTGGAAAACCGCATGTTAATTTCTTGCTATTTTCTCCAGAGACCTCCCAAAATAACTATTCTAAACCTTCTCTATACAAATGACAATATTTCTCACCCTCACATCGCATCCTATTAAGAGAATTTCAGTTATAATACATGAGAGCCTCCATTTCCCTTCTTTTTATCCTAAAAAAGATCTACTTTATAATAAGAATAAAAAAATACTAACTTAAAGAAAGCAGGAAAAAAGAAAAATAAAACAAAGAGCAGATTGTATACATAGAAAATAGATGTAAATGAAATGAAGGGGAAACATCACAACAAAGCCCACAGACATTAAAGATTAATAATATTGTGCACACTTTTACAAACAAAAAAATTAGATAATTTAGGGGAGAAGCAAAATCCTTAAAATACACAAACCAGCATAACTCATTCAGGAAGATAAGAGACACTCTGAATAGCCCTCATAGGAGTGAGGGAGAGAACCTCCCTACAGAGAAAATTCTAGCCCAAGATGCTTTCCCTTGGAATTTTACCAACTATTTAAGGAACAGATAATACCAAACCTTCACAAACTTTTTTTTGAGACAGAGTCTTACTCTGTCACCCTGAGTAGAGTGCTGTGATATTGTAAGCTCACCACAACCTCAAATTCTTAGGCTCAAGAGATCCTCTTGCCTCAGCCTCTTGAGTAGTTGGTACTACAGGTACCTGCCACAAAGTCTGGCTAATTTTTCCATTTTTAGTACAGATAGGGTCTCACTCTTTCTCAGGCTGGTCTTGAACTCCTGAGCTCGAGCAATGTGCCAGTCTTACCTCGCAAAATGCTGGGATAATAGGCATGAGCTACCTCACCAACCTCTTCCAAAATAAAATATTCAAAATAAAATAAAAGAGGATGAAGCACTTCCCAACTCAATTTTTTGATACCAACATCACTCTGAAACCAAAATTAAAGACATTACTAAAAAAATTTCAGACCACTATCTCTCATGGACCAAGATGCAGATTCTCTTTTTTGAGACAGTCTCACTATGTCACCCTCGGTAGAGTGCTGTTAAATCACAGCTCACAGCAACCTCAAACATTTGGGCTTAAGCAATTCTCTTGTCTCATCCTCCCAAGTAGCCCTACAGATGCCCGCCACAATGCCCAACTATTTTTTTGTTGTAGTTGTCATTGTTGTTTAGTAAGCCCAGGCTGGGTTCGAATCCACCAGACCTGAGGTATGTAGCCAGTCCCCTAATCACTGAGCTATGGATGCCGAGCTGAGATGCAGATGTTCTTAATAGAAATAGAAATATTTCTTAGCAAATAGAACTCAATCATATAAAAAAGGATAATGTACCATAACCATGCAGAGTTATCTCAACGATAGAAAATTAGTCAATAGAATTTATCACATTAAAAGTCTTAAAAAGAAAAACCATATGATAATCTCAATAAATTCAGAAGAGCCACTTGAAAATATTCATTCTTATATCTCTTAGTAAACTAGCAATAGAAGGGTACTTCCTCATCCTTATAAAGAGCACCTAAAAAAAAAAACTTACAGTTAACATCATGCTTTATAATGAAAGATTGAATTCTTCCCTGCTAAGTTCAAGAACAAGTAAGTCCTGGAAAAAGGTCAGGATATCCACACTCACCACTTGCAGAAAGACCCACTGTTCATTGCCTACCTGTGACTGTTTATCTCAATTACTTTCCAGCTCCATTTTCCCACCCACTCTCTACCTAAGGACTTCAAAGTTCTGCCCTTAACTTTACACTCTTCCAACTTCACATTTTATGTTTTGGGCTGTCACCTACTCCAACAGTTTCAAATTATCACCTTTATTCAGTATCACATATATATGTACAAAGGTCTATTTCACTTGAAAGTCTCATTGTCATTTTTGAATGCAATAAATCCACAATTGTATTCACCTTTTACCTGGAAGACTAGTTTTCCTGATTTTCTTGAATCACATTGCCATTCTCCTCGCCATCCATATTCAAAACCTCAGTCTTCTTTAGCTTCTTCCCTATGGCTCAATCCTCACAGACAGCCTCTGCTCCTTTCAAACATTCCTTGGAAAAAATAATCATCTTCTAGTTCTCTTTCATTTCAACTTCTATTTTTGTTAAGACTCTACCATTTACATACTTCTATTAAGGTCTTCCTTGAAGAATCACTCTTGGTGTATCACTGCATTCTATTCAACAGTATATAGTACAAAGTTCTATAATGTAGATTCTAGCTTCCCTAAAATTTAGTCTGGCCTGACTTTCCAGATTACCTATTATCTAAACCCATTACTCTAATGGCATAACCTCTTATTACCTATTTATTATTCCCTTCAAATACTTGGTCTTTTTCCAGCTCTCTATTTTCATTCACATTCTTCTTTGCTATTTCCTCACCTCTCTTCATTTGGCTGAAATATCCTGTCTACTAACTCCACCTACTTAATCTCTTTCTTTCCTCCAAGGCTCATGATTTTATTTCCTCTATGAAGTTATCTTTGATCATCCCAATTGGAGGTGATCATTCTCCCTCAGACTCCTTATTGCTCTATTTACATTACCATGTAGCATGAAGTATATTCTATGTTATCTTTTCAACCATGTGGTAATTGTTTAGAGATAAACAGCCAATCTTGTTAACCCAGTTATCAATTTGTGCCTTTAGAATAGTTGTTTACATTGTAAGTGGAGAGGGGAAATAATTGATTACTTTCTCACCTGCTCTTAATTATATTTACATATGGTTAAGACCCGGTGTGGAATGTGTTTAACCAGATGCTAGAATGAGTTTGGGTTTGCACGAGCTGCCACGCAGACACATCTGGCACTGAAATCTGGGAATGTTGTTCTGACCTCTTAGCCCCCACATGGACATGAATCTTAGAAAACTGACATTTGTATTTACAAAAAAAGAGTTTAAACATGCAACAATTCTTTGAAATTCTTTCACACAAGGAGGTAGTTTCCTACCAATTTTAAGTAAATAAGAAAAAAACGTCCAAGGAGAGAGAAGTCATGTTTCAGAATATTTTCTAGTATTAATTCATAGCCTCGGTATCTACCACAAAGATTTGCCTACAGAAGATGCTCATTAAATAGGTGTACTTACTTTAGAAAAGAGCACCCTGGCTTCCCTTTTGTTAAATCTAAATAATTTTCAAAAAAAAAAAGATAAGAAAACAGGAACTGGCATCTCCATTCTCGGCTTTGTGGTATAGGAATGGCTGAACATGGTGAAACCAAAGTATTGTCCAGTAGTACCTTATTTCTTCCTTATATATTAAGAAAGTCCACAGAATGTTATCAAACACAGCCTGATGGTGTCAATATTATACCAACATTATATCAATTTTAAAAAGGCATATTTGGGGCGGCACCTGTGGCTCAAAGGAGTAGGGCGCTAGCCCCTTATGCTGGAGGTGGTGGGTTCAAACCCAGCCCCATCCAAAAACTGCAAAAAAAAAAAAAAAAGGCTTATTGGCTTAAAAACACAGTGATGCAAAAGAAGAGAAAAAGAAAAAATAAAGACTCTGGGCCTCAAATTTCCTGTCATTTACTATTCTTACTGAGAAGATGCATATTGGGAAAGGAAAGAAAGAAAACGGAAAAGAGAGAAATATAAAAAGAAAGCAAGCTAACAGTTTGACAAAGTGAAAAACATTCAAGTGAATAATCCAATTATTTGTTATTGTGTTACTATCACCTTCAAGGAAAGATATTGGAAAGTGAAATCCGCACAGTAAAACATTAAGCAATTAAAAGTTTGAATTATTGAAGCCCCGTTCAGTGGCTTTCGCCAGTAATTCTAATGTTCTGGGAGGCCAAGGAGGGTGGATCAACTGAGCTCGGGACTTCGAGGTGAGCCTGAGCAAGAACAAGACCCCTCTGTACTAAAAATAGGAAAAACTAGCTGAGTGTTAGTGGTGGGCACCTGTAGTCCCAGCTGCTTGGGAGGCTGAGGTAAGAAGATTGCTTGAGTCCACAAGTTTGACGTTCCTGTGAGCTATGACACAGGGCACTCTACTAACCAGGGCTACTGAGACTCTGTCTCAATCAATCAATCAATGAAAGTTTGAGTATTGGTAAAGTCACCTAGAAGGTGATACCCAGAAAACTACACTGCTTAGTACTCATGAGATATTTAAGGAAATTTCCCAGACCATTTTTACTACATCTAATTTTCACTTTTAGGATTAAAACTAGATCATGTCCTCACCCCTAATCCCTGTCCTATTTAGTGCATGGAAATCAAACGTAGCTTTATCACACACCCATGGGGAAGGCCGCTCCTTAGCCATCTTCCCGTGGTGTTGATATCCCAGGGCTTTTAAGATAAAAGTAGAAATACTGACCACAGCATACTCTTATTGTCATGGCCTAATGTCACAAGTATTCTAATGTAATTGTACAATACAAATAGTAAATATATTACTATAAATGTAACATAAAATATAAAGTAAGCTCCATTTAAGAATCATTAAAAACGGAGTTTATGTGAGTAAGAGAGTTGGGGAGGATTCAAATAATCATGATTCTGTAGAAATTTGGCAGGAGTTTAAGAATAAAAATATATCAATTTTTATATAATGTGAATAACAAAGCTGACATACGGAAGTTATTCTTGTTTGCAGTTAAAATTCAGTTTTAATGTTCTGCAAAGTGAAATGTAGTTTAATGTTCTTTGGTTTTATTGTGGATTATTATATTGATCATGTCTTTACCTCGTTTGTACTTGTTTCAGATAAAAAATTACCTGTTACCTTTGTAAATCTGAGTTAATAATTAGACTCCAGTAAAAAAGCTAATCTTCAGTTATGTCATAAAAACATCATGCCTGAAACATGTTCTCACAAGCCATTTTTCTTTTGAACACTTTATGCTTTGAAAAGAATTAAGAAATATCTAATTGAGGTTTCCAAATGTCATGTGGCAACAGTCATGTAAGTTACCATCAGCAAGAAACTGACATTTATTACTTAGTATGATAGTGTGAGTGCTGACTGTCACTTTCAAACTAAGATAACATAAAATTATGTGCCAAAAAAGCTGGCTTTGATTACCAACAAGACAGCTATGACTTCTCATTCAAAACCTGATTGCACAGATGTTAAAGTAGTTCTCTCTCATTGTTAGCCTATTTTTCTCTCTTACACAAAATCTTTGCTGTGTGAAATAGGAGGAAGTGAAAACTCTTAACGGGTGTAATAAATGATACGAATAGACTTTGGTTCAGCTTGGGGAATTGAATGTAAGCACAGCTGCAAGGAGATTCTTGAGAAAAATGTTACCATCTGTCATCATTTTCTTCAACAGGTGCTTGTAGCTTCTCTTTTTTTTCTAAATCCCATAAGCCTTGTTACTTCAAACACTTCTGTTCATAATATCAATTTCTACAAGTGTTATGGCGGTTTAATAATATTGATAGTACAATAATCAATATTTTTGTGTCAAAGAGAATCTTTGATCCTAAAAAAACATAAAGATGTATAAACAACTATATAAACACAATCTTCAGAGTTCAACATAAGCGGATCTTAATAAGTTATTTCTTTGCTAATCCTAGAAATTGGAGTGAAATGTCAAAACAGAAGAGGTTTGCCTTTTAGAAACCACTTCAGATAAAACTGAAACTCTCTATGTCTAATAGGGCTCTGTTAAATACCTACCAGAAAGCCAAAATACGAACCCTGCAGCTTGTGTTCCAAAAGAAAAGGCCCCACGTGAGCAAGCTGTTTGTTCAAGTGCCACCTTCTAACACACACATCCTGAGTTTTCTCCCACAGCTAATCATCTCATTTTAGTTTTCATGTAGAATAATTTAATACTCTGCTATAATTATAGAATCATCAGCGATGTAGTATAAAATTAACATTTCAACTCTTCATCTGCAACAATACACTTCAGCAGAAAAAACAAATTCAGAGTTCTTCATTCAAATAAAACATTTTACCTTTATCCTTTCCTACCATAGTAATTTTCGAAATATTTTAGATGACTTCTCTCAACTGTTCATGACCATTTCATATGAGAAATAAATTTTGAGGAGAAAATTACTTCCTGTTTTCAATCTTGCCTCCTTCCTTCCCTCACTTCCTTCCTTTGTTCCTTCCTCACTCTTCCTTCCTCCTTCTCTGCCCTTCCTTCTTCAACACAGTATGTTTTCTTCAACATATTTTATTACGTGCCTGCTGTTCTTCGGACCCTGTTGTGGGGCTGAGGATACATGATTGGTATAATAGGACAGCAAACGAGGTCCGCATTACAATGGAACTTCTAGTTTGCTAGTAATATAAAATAATATTGTATTATTTAAAGAAATTTAAATGACAAAACGTCAAAAAAAATTAGGTAAGTGCTTACAGAAAAATAAAACAGCTATTATAGAAAGGGATCAGAAGCCTACTTCAGGCTGGGTATTCAGAAGAGTTACCACCGATGCAACGATACTGAGGCTGAGAAACAAACTACAATTAGGAACCAGCCATGCAAAGTGTGGAGATAGTAAATTCCAGGAAGAGAGAGCAGCTATCGGTTGGGTTATCTGGTGTGATAAAGCAAACAAAAGCCAATGAGGCTGAATGATACTGCCCAATGGGTACGTGGGGTCAGCAGGGATCAGACGAGATTGCTGAAGTCATGACACCTTATAGGTCACCGGAGGGAGCTGGACGCAGCAGCGCTGGTGTGTAAGAGGGCCAGAACACACTTAGGAGTCTGGCAGGGGTCCGGTGGGTTCCAACCTCAGTGGTAGGAAAATGAACAGAAGGGGGCAGGTTTTAGATTCAGTCTGGAGAACCTGAACATGGGTTCCATAGATGAGCTGAAGAAAGGAGAAAAAATAAGGATGACTCCCAACTTCTGGAAATACCATTTACTAAGATAAGGAAAGCTGAAGAGGAAACAGATTGGAGGTGAATTGGGTTAAGTTTAAGGATGTCTTCCTAACATCAAGTTGGGGAGGTCAGGATGCAGAGAAGATGTAGCTTGTTCTAAGACAGGTCAAAGCAAGGCACCCATGTGGGATGGTTTTGGGGAGGTGTCAGAACCTCACCGACTTCACATGTGCTGTACATGTCCCCCACCTTCTTGCTTTTGAGTATATACAAATCATAAAACATTCCTTTTCTCTTTCTCCTTATTCTTTTTAGATCGCAAGACTATCTTTTTAGATCGCAAGACTAACAAATGTCCATTATACATAAGTCAAATATACTGAAATTCATTACAATAAGAATAAAGATAAAATGTGCTCTGTCTCTCTTTTCACTCCTCCTTAATGCTGCTGTGCAGCATCCTCCACCAATAAAGACCTTTTATACAAGCAAAAAAAAAAGCTTCTGCACGTGGCTCAGCGCCTGTGGCTCAAGCGGTTAAGGTGCCAGTCACATACACCTGAGCTGGAGGGTTTGAATCCAGTCCAGGCCTGTCAAACAACAATGGCAGCTGCAATCAAAAAATAGCCAGGCATTGTGGCGGGCGCCTGTGGTCCCACCTACTTGGGAGGCGGAGGCAGGAGAATTGCTTGAGCCCAGGAGTTGAAGGTTGCTGTCAGTTCTGATGCCCCAGCACTCTACCCAGGGCAACAGCTTGAGGCTCTGTCTCAAAAAATAAAGAAAGAAAGAAAAGCTTCTGCACAGCTAAGAACACAATCAACAAAGCAAATAGACAACACTCAGAGCGGGAGAAGATATTCACATATTATAAATCAGACAAAGAGCTGGTAACTAGAATATGCAAAGAACTCAAGCAAATCAACAAGAAAAGAACGAACAACTCTGTCAATCATTGGGCAAACAACATGAACAGAACCTTTCACCAAGAGGACAGATGAATGGACAACAAACACATTAAAAAGTGTTCATCATTCTTAATCATCAGAGAAATGCACATCGAAACCACTTTGAGACATCACCTAAGACCAGTGAACATAGCCCACATCTCAAGGTTTCAAAGCTGTAGATGCGAGGATGGGTGCAGAGAGAGGAGAATACTAATGCACCATTGGTGGGAGTGCAAACTATTATAGCACTTTTGTAAATTAATAAGGAGAAGCCCCAAAGAACTAAAAGTAGACTTCCTATTTATCCTGCAATGCTATTACTAGGTACCTACCCAGAAGAAAAAAAATAATATTACCATAAGGAAATTTGCACTTGAATGTTTATATCAGCTCAATTCATAACTGCAAAGATGCAGAAAACCCTCAAGGGCTCATCAACCCATCAGTGGATTAATAAACTGTGGTATATGTATACCAGGGAGTACTATTTGGCCATAAAAAGATGAATACTTTGCATTTTTTGTATTTACCTGACTGGATTTGGAAAACATTCTCCTAAGTATCTCAAGAAAGGAAAAACAAGCATCCTACATAATCAGTACTAATCTGAAAATAGTTGATCAACAATTACAAGCCTACACTAGAGAAAAACACAATAAATTCAAGAAGTGAAGGGGGATCAGTAATCCCCACCTATCAAGTACAATATAGGGGTATATGGCACACTTCCTGGGTGAAGAACTCAACTAAAATACAACTCAGACTTTGGATTTTACCTTACAAACACAAATAATATAACTTAACATATGTACCCTCATATTAACATAAATATTTTTTAAAAATTCACATCTTGTCACAGATTGTCCTTGAATTTTCTCAAACATTACTATTAATCTTCCCTGTCTATAAATTTAGTGCACATCCCTTCCCCAGTTGAAGGCTGGAATATTTGTCTTCCTGTGCTCTGCTGACCATTCACGCATTACACTAACTGATTGATTCATTATAATAGTATGTTGTGTTTATTGAATACTTTCAATGTGTCACATACCCTGCTAAGAGCTTTACATGCCTATTTCATTTAATCCTCACAAAAACCTGTAGTTAAATATGATGATCTCCCTTCTTCACAGAAGGCAACCATCACTTAGAGAGGTTAAGGACTTTGTCAGGGGCCACATAGTAAGTAGCAAGCTATGCTGAGATTGACATCCGGTCTAGAAGATTTCCTGTTCTTAACTGCTAAACAGTTATTCACTAGGTATTTCTTGAGGAACTGCCAAGCACATGGAATTGCTCCTGGTACCTCGAGAAGATTTGGCAGCATTGACAGTCATCAACTCGAAAAGTTCCACGCACACCCAAATAAGACACTCTTATCCAGCACTCCTGCTATTCTTCCTCCGTATCCTTTCTGCAACTGTATCTTGAGGGCATTTCACTGCTTATTAGTAACCTTCGAGAATGGAGAGGAAAGGGAAAGGATATGAATGAACTGAATGTAACTGGAAAGACACTCAAGGATTTTTCCAAATACAAAAGGAGCACATTTTGTTATTGTTAGTTTAATAAAAGATTTTAGAGCAGAATAATTCTCTTGGCTTAAACATAAATTGAGAATGACTAGGAATTTCATTTGTTAATGAAATGAAATAATATTGCACTGATTCCCTGTAATCATGCATAACTGAAACATTTTAGGCTTGTGTGTGTCTTTGTTCCTGTTGCTTAGAAATACAGAAGTCAGTGCCAGGTGGGAAAAGGAGCCCAGGAATGTCACAGGGCTATGAGGATGAGAGGAAGATCCCTGGTTCCGTATATTTTGAAACACATCAAGAGTCTCAGCTCAACAATTGCTGCTCCTATCTCAGAATATAAATGAGAGAAAAATACTCAGAGTTATCCAAAACCTCATTAAACCTATCTCAGAAGGGTTTTTATGCCAGGAACATCCACCTTATTTTCCTATTTAAAAAAAAAAATCTAAAATTTCCAAACGTTTGCTATCCTAGTGTTTATTTCAAACATCAGATGATCGCCCTGAATGGTTCTGTGTGGAATCCCGCTTTGTATCATCATGACCTATGTCTGGAATCTTCCACTGATCTTGCCTCTACCTGGAAATCAACAGAGAAACTTGAAAACATATAAATGTCTGTGTCCACTCCGCAGAGATTATGCTTCAATCAGTATGAGGGTGGGTGTTGCCTGGCACTGGAATTTTTAAAAGATCCCCAAGTGATTCTAATGGGCAGATGAGTTGGAAACTTTGACATAGGAACAGGAAGTATCTTTCCCAGTTCTTAACTCTGCCGGCTCATTGCTGGACTGCGATCTGCAAGCGTGAATTCACCTTGTCCTTCTACAAAAAGAATGGGCTATCCAAAGGACCAGGAGGCCTAGTGTCTACATGGTTTGATCTACCATGAATTTCTTCATAGAAGTAAAGTTTCAGGGTGTAAAATTTGCAGGAAAAAATAAAATGGGGCAATTCAGTTTTTTCTTAAAAAACTGAGATTTCAAAGTTTTAGTCTAAAAGTTACATGAAAGATCTTCTGCAGGAGACCATTTTCTGTTGATCTAGTTTCTCAAAGGTCTTTTGCTCTCAAACGTTAATAAAGATGAGAAAGAATACAGAATATAAGAGAAAAACATTCACACCTAGTATTAAGAACGAAACTTCTATGAAATCACCAAGTCTCTAGATCAAAGCTCACAAGATTGTAGCTGAGCTTAGTAAACATCTGTGTAACCAAGCCACAGGGTAGAGAAGAGAGCTGATGTGGTTCAGACACATTTGAAAAAAACATCAATTATATTTCTTTCCAGGTAGGCGGTTTCTTATGTTTGAGGTTTACTGAGTTCTTTGATGCCCATGCCAGATAATATTCTTCATAGTATACAATATTTTGGATAGTAAGCACTATGGTTAACCTTGCAAGACACCCTTCAAAACTTGGAGCCCTTGCTTTCCCTGATGTTTTGATTATCAGCATCCTAATCTGAAATAGCCACACACACACACACACACACACACACACACACTCCTTCTCACATCACTCCATTTTCATACTCTCCAGAGCACTTGTTGTTACTTCCTGATATTTTTCTTGCTTATTTGTCAACTATTACTCCCCCACCAAAATATGAACTTCATAATACTACTAGTGATATTGAATGCCGTGTCCCCAGCATCTAGAACTGTTCAATAAACCTTCAATGAATATTAGTTAAATGAATAAATAAGCATTCCAACATTCTCTGCTTATAGATGAATTTTACCAAAACAGCCATGGCAAAACCACAAATGATTTCCATGCTGTGTGACCTGGAGCCCTTGTTTGTACATTTACAAAATGAGAAAAATAGGATATTGACATCTACTGTGAGAATTACATGGGAACACACTTTAAGGATTCCTCACAAGGTAGGGTATATATTAAGAATTCAATGAATAAAAAGTTACATTATAAAATGTAATGCTTGAGCTGTAGCTCAAGTGGCTAAGGTGCCAGCCACATACACCAGAGCTGGTGGGTTCGGATCCAGCCTGGGCCCGCCAAACAACAATGACATCTACAGCCAAAAAAACAGCCGGACGTTGTGGTGGGCGCCTGTAGTCCCAGCTACTTGAGAGTCTGAGGCAGGGAAATCGCTGAAGTCCAGCGGTTGGAGGTTGCTGTGAGCTGTGATGCCATGGCACTCTACCCAGGATGACAGCTTGAAGCTCTGTCTCAAAAAAATAAAAAATAAAAATAAACTGTGACATTTAGATTAGAACAAAAGTAAGAGAAATACTACCATTTTATTTTTTCATTCTGTTTATGTATGTATTTTATTAGTCATGTACTTTCACTTTTTAGGGAAAAAAATTGGAATCTGGTTTTATGTAAGCTACTGATTGTAGGAAAAGAAAGGGCACCAAACCCAGACTCAGAAAATAAATCCAAGCCCTAACAAGCCAGGTAATAGTTACTTGGGCTTGGTTTCCTCACTCGATACACAGAAGACAGGGCAGGGAGGTTTGAGAAAAATCAACCAAACTCTGAGCTCCTAAGGGGCAGCTAATAAATACACAAAACACCAACATTTAACTAGTAGAAACAAGAATGATACAAAGATTTTCTCATCATTTCCCTCAATTTAGATCAATAAAAAAGACCTCAGTAGTAAATTCTATTTGTATAGCATTCAGACATAAAATCTCAAGCTTCTAGTTACCAAATTTATCCCTCTGAAATCATTTTTTGTAGAAATTTTTACTCATATGCTATATGATATCCTTATGAGCGGCATTTATATGAGCTCTAAAATTGAACAAGTTAAAAAGACAAATATTTGGAAGAAAGTTGCCGGAGAAATCCTTTTCCATTTAAAAGTTCCTTACTAATTATTTCTTTACATTATAATAAAAAGCATTGTGAACCATCCACATGCAAATATTTTATTAGATACAGATCAAACATTTCCAGAAACATGATGACATATGATAATTTCATCCCCTCCATCAGTAACTTTATTTTAACAAAACTATTACAAATGATGAACCAATAAACCACCATTCACTTTCCTTCAAGTGGACTGTTGCCCCTCCTTCCAACACTCCAGAAATACGCTGTTGGTAACCTGAAGCCTTGAACCTGTTTCTCAATTCAGGTGCATTGTTTCCTTGGCTGTTAAGCCTTCCCGTTTCCTCAGGCTAATTATGAAATCATCTGTTCTGCCAGGGAGAAGCGCACAGCTGAAGAGCATCACCCCGTGTTCCAGCATTGCACTGAAGCGTGTGTCCTTATTACTAATGCACAAAGCATGAAACTTGGAGAGATCCCTCCCTCATCTGGAAATCGGGGGGCATAATCCAAAGACTCATAAATATCTCTTAACAAAGCGCCAGCTGAGCTGTGTCAGGGATGCACACTCTCTTCATTTTTCCCTTACAGCCTTTCAATTTGCTTTCCAAACATTTCTTTGTTGCCGTTGGCTGGGGTGCGCTTAAGAGAAGCACATCGTTAACCACAAAGAATGCTCACTGTTTTCTGTAATTTCAAATCAGTTCCAAGCACTTCCTCAGCGAGTGGCCCAGCAGCAATTACCCTGCTGCTGAAGACACTTCTCATCACAGAAAGGCTTCAGTTTAAGAGACAGCCAGCGAGCCAGGCTGTAACAAATGATGACATATGCTTTAGCCTCCATTCACTGGTGATGTATACCCCCATAGGAAGAGAGAATCGATTTTTGTGCAAATTCAACAGACCTGTCCAACAATGCTGCTCTCTTCTCCAACTCACACAAACTCTGCATTCATCGCCTGGATTACTTGCCTCAAATGGGCACTCACAGTTGCTAAATGGTGTGAGTAGGGGTGGAGTCGCCCTGTGTCAAAAAGGGGCAAAGAACAAGGAGAAGACACAGACACATCAGGGAAATGAGAGCTGAGCTGATTCTCTGACACAAAACGTGAGGTTCTGAAAAGCCAGTGCAAAAGAAAAGACTGCTTCCCATCCCACCTGTGGCACATCTGTGGAAGACAGGTAGAAAGTGACCTCAGCAGCATCCCTGGGGTGACGTTTCCACAAGCATAAACTGCTCCAGGACCATTTATCCAACAGATTCAACAGAGATAGGCTTCATTTCATAGTCACAACCTTTCTCCCTTTTCTTTCTCATTTTGGTCATCCCTGACTATACACCATTTGAGAAAATATCTCCAAAAAAGATCAGAAAAGCTACAAAATAGGCAGAGTCAATTTCTATAATTCCAGGTGTCAGATATACAGTAGAACTTCTATAAGTTCATCACCTGTGCGACTGTAACAAACTGGTCAACATACGTAGGTGGTCAACATAAGGAACTAGACCTACTGTACTGATGCATACATGTGGTGCATGGTCGGTTTATGGCAATTAGGTCAACTTAAGGCTATGGTCAGTGTAGGGAGGTAGTCAATTATGGAGGTTCTACTGCAGTTTTAAATGGTGGCCAAACCTTGAGGCAAGGAAAATCATTATCTGATTTTTTAACTCCGCAATTCTGCAGATAAATGTCACACTGCCCTCTGGAGGTAGTTTTCGTTCGATCTAATTCTGAATTAGTGATTGATAACCAGTGAAAAATACAGGATTACTAAGGTTCAGAATTCTCTTTTTTCTGGGGGGGAGGAGGTATGGAATATGAAGACAGTGTCAACTAACCGTTTACGAACCCCTTGTGTGTGGAGTGTGTGTGTGTGTGTATTTGGTCAGAAAGAAGGGGGGAAGGTGAATAATTTCAGTAATGTCAAAAGACAACAGGTGCATGTAGGCAGGTACTCAAAAGCGGTGGTAGGGGAGGGGCTTCTAGATGACTGACTAATGCATCTGGTACTCGCCTCTTCCACAGAGAGGAACCAAAATAGCAAGTAGATTATCACACTTCAAATAGATTATTTAAGAGAGAACACTGAAATCAACAGAGAAGTGATAGAAAACACTGAAAGCAAGGAAAGAGAGGAAAGCAAAGCAGCCTACTCAGCCAGAGTTGACCGGGAGCCCAGGGAGGCTCTCCCATGTAGGGAAAGGGTAAGTAGGAGAGCTCCAATGGTCCACATTCCCACTGTGGCCCCCAACACTCTCAGCCCAGGAAGATCCTCTCAACTCTCACAGGCCCTAAGAGTAACAGAGAGCTGCCAGGAGACCACAGGGCACTGTTGCTCCAATGAGGTAGCTTATGCTGGTCCCCCACACCCCCAAATCCTAAGCAACTGCAAGCATTTTAAAAGCCCAGTCCCCACCAGACTTTCTTCTGTCCAGGAGCCCAACGGCCCCTGCACCTCCACATCTCTGGAGCAACTGGCATCAATCCCACCTCCCCTCTAGGACAGAGGTGGCTGTCACTTGCAGGCCTGGGAACTGGCCTACCCAGCCCATTGCAGCTACCACCAACAGCACTGACTAATTGGGTCCTGGAGGTTTGTTATAGTAGTGATACAGCCACTGCCATACTACACGTTTCCCCCAGGCTCAAAAACTCACCATGCCCAGTACTGCCATGACCTATCACCTCAGTAAGCCACCTGGAGGCCCAAGAATCAGCTTGCTTACGTCCATTAACACCAAAGCCAGTATACATTGCCTAGGACTCAAGTATAGGCATGCTTTGCCTACTGCTATTACCATTGGGGGTCTAAAGACTGACCCACTTCTCATTCTAGTCCCCAGCAAAACTTCACCACAACTTCCACTAATAAATGCATCCTAAACCACCAAGGAAATCATAGACACCACTGTTTATTTACAGCCAAAGAAACCACCATAGTACTGCACATTCAGAATCAAAGCCAAAGTACCTCATTAAACCAACACCATAGACACATATTCAGGAAAAAGTTCTGCTCTACAAGAGCAAATTCAAAAAACTGTTTCACTAGATGCATAGGTAACAACATAAGGACATAAGAAATATGAAAAAGCAAGGAAATAGGACACTTCCAGAGGAATACAATAATTCTCCAGCAACACATCCTAATAAAAAAGAAATTTCCACCCATAATCCCAGCTATGTGGGAAGCTGACACAGAAGGATCCCTTAAATCCAGGAGTTTAAGACCAGTCTGGGCAGCATAGTGAGAACTCATCTCTACATAAATGAATAAATAATTTAAAAGAAATGTATGCAATCCCAGAAAAATAATTCAAAATAATGATTTTAAAGAAGCTCAGAGGCATACAAGAGAAAACTTAACAACATGGTACATAGAAAACAGAAAAAAAATTGAGGATATAAAGGACAAAATTATTAAAGACATAGATATCATAAAAAAGAACCAAACAAATTCTAGAACTGAAAAAGTTACTGAATGAAATACAAAATAATTGAAAAGCTCCAACAATAGACTAAAGCAAGCAAAAGAAAGAATCTTCAGAACTGAAGACAGGTCTTTTGAAATAACCTAGTAAAACAAAAATAAAGAAAAAAGAATATAAAAGAATGAACACAGCCTATGTGACACATACCATAAAGTGACCTAATAGTCTAATTTTCAGTATGCCAGAAGAAAAAGAGAAAATAACAGGATTAGAAAACCTATTTAGGGCGGCACCTGTGGCTCAGTGAGTAGGGCACCGGCCCCATATACAGAGGGTGGTGGTTTCAAACCTGGCCCGGCCAAACTGCAACAAAAAAATAGCCAGGTTTTGTGGCAGGCGCCTGTAGTCCCAGCTACTCAGGAGGCTGAGGCAAGAGAATCGCCTGAGCCCAAGAGCTGGAGGTTGCTGTGAGCTGTAATGCCACGGCACTCTACCGAGGGTGACAAAGTGAGACTTTGTCTCTAAAAAAAAAAAAAAAAGAAAGAAAAGAAAACCTATTTAACAAAATAATACATGAAAACTTCCCAAGTCTGGCAAGAGACTTAGATGCCCAGATTTAGGATGCTCAGTTTCCTTATCAGACATAATCTTAAAAGGTCTCCATAACATATTATAGCCAATTATCAAAAGTAAAAGACAAAGGGAGAATTCTAACAACAGCAAGAGAAAAGCATCTAGTCACTTATAAAGAAATTAATCAGACTAACAGTGGATTTCTCAGCAGAAACCTTCCAGGATAGGAAAGAATGGAATGACCTATTCACAGTACTGAAAACAGTAGACCTAACATTTGATCCAGCAATCCTACTACTAGGTATCCAAAGGAAAAAAAGTCATTTAATCAAAAAGACACACACACACTCAAATGTTTATAGCAGCACAACTCACAATTACAAAGATGAAGAAATAACCCAAGTGCCCACCCACACATGAACAGATTAATAAAAATGTGGTATACATATACCATGGAGTACTACTCAGCCACACAAAAAAAGGTGGTCTAGTTATCTCTGTAACAACCTAGATGGAACTAGAGATCATTCTTCTAAGTGATTCCATAAGAATGGAAAAACAAACACCACATGCACTCAATACTAAATTGGACCTAATCGATCAACATTTATGTGCACATTTGGGGTAAAACTCAATGAACATATAGCAGATAGGGGGATGGGGAATGGGTAAATTCACACCTAACAGGCACATTGTACATTATGTGGGTAAAGGGCAACTTTATAACTTTGACTCAATCTGTTCTAAGCCATCTATGTAACCAAAACTTGTGTACCTCTGCAATATTCTGAAATTAAAAAAAAAAAAATGTACTGGGGAGAAAAAAACTGTCAGCCAAAGATATTATACTGAGCAAAGTTATCCTTCATAAATGAAGGAGAAACACCTTATTTCCCAGAGAAGCAAAACCTAAGGGAATTCAACACTAGACCAGCTGCACAAGAAATGCTTAAAGGGATCCAAACTCCAAAGCAAAAGAATGTTATATACTATCATGAAGACATACAAATTTTAAAAACCACTGGTAGAGTAATCATGCAAACTTTACAACTACAGAAAACTCCTGAACTATAATGATAAACAATAAAAGAGAAAGCAAAGAATAAAGAAAACAACTAAAAAATCAATTAATAAAATGACAGAAATAAGCCCACACATATCAATAATAATATTGAATATAAACAGAGTAAACTTTGAAAGGAGACATTACAACTGATACCACTATTATGAGCAACTATATGCTAATATACTTGAAAACTTAGAGGAAATGGATAAATTCCTGGACAAATACAACCTACCAAGATTGAATCAGGAAGAAATAGAAAACCCAAACAGATCAAATTAGCAAAGAGGTGAAAAAAGTAATAAAAAGTCTCCCAACAGAGAAAAGTCCAGGATTGCCTAAGCCCAGGAGTTGGAGGTTGCTGTGAGCTGTGATGCCACAGTGCTCTACCGAGGGCGATAGAGTGAGACTCTGTCTCTACAAAAAAAATAGCAAAGAAAAGAAAAGTCCAGGATCAAGTGGCTGCACTATCAAATTCTACCAAACTTCCAAAGAAGAAATAATAACAATTCTCCTCAAACCATTCCAAAAAATTGAAAAGGAGGGAATTCCCCCAATTTGATTACTCTGATACCAAAACCAGGTAAGGATATGACAAAAGAGAGAACTGCAGGCCAATATCCCTGAACATGACACAAAAATTCTCAATAAAATACTAGCATATCCAATCAACAGCATATCAAAAAAATAATACATGACCAAAGAGAATTTATCCCAGGGATACAAGGATGGTTCAACATATACAAATCAAGATTAAATATGACATATCACATAAACAGAATGAAGAACAAAAACCACATGATCATCTCAATAGATTCAGAAAAAGTATTTGATAAAATTCAACATTCCTTCATGAAAAATCTCTCAACAAACTAGGTATAGAAAGAACCTCAACATCATACACTTGATCTTAGCCAAAAGGCCAAAAAGTGATGAACCTATAATAAAGGCCACATATAACATCATCATGAGTGAGGAAAAACTGAAATCCTTTCCTCTAAGAATTGGAAGAAAACAAGTATGCCCACTGTAACCTGTCCTATTCAACATTACAATGGAAGTCCTAGCCAGAGCAATTAGGGAAAAGAAAGAAATAAAAGGAATCCAGATGGGAAAAGAAGTTAAATTGTTCCTCTTTGCTGATGTTATGATCTTATATCTAGAAAAACCTGAAGACTCCACCAAAAAACTCGTAAATCTGATAAATGAATTCGGAAAAGTTGCAGGACATAAAATCAACAACAAAAAAATCAGTAATGTTTCTATATACCAATATCAAACTAGCTGAGAAAGAAATCCAGAAGGCAATCCCATTTGCAGTAACTACAAAAAAAAAAAAAAAAAAAAACTCAGAATAAATTTAACCAAGAAAATGAAAGATATCTACAAGAAAACTATAAAATACTGATGAAAGAAATTAAAAATGACACAAATAGAAATATAGATGCTCATAGATCAAAAAAATTAATATTAAAAGAACAATAATATTATCCAAAGCAACCTACAAACTTAGTGCAATCTCTATCCAAATGCCAATGCTATCTTTAACATAATTAGGGAAAAAGTTAAAAAGTAGTATGTCTATGAGTAGACATAGCAATTGTGAGCAAAAATAACAAAGTTGGTGGTATCACACTACCTGACTTCAAAATATATATTACAAAGCTATAGTAACCTGGTACTGGTACAAAAACAGACACATAGACCACGGGAACAGAATAGAGAATCTAGAAATAAATCTAGATATTTACAGCCAGTTGATTTCTGATGAAAGGACAAAGAACATACATTGAGGAAAGGCCATCCTCTTCAATAAACAGTGCTAGGAGCATTGGATAACTACATGAAGAAGAATGAAACTGGACCCTTATTTCTCACCACATACAAAAATTAATTTAAAAATGGATTAAAGGCTTAAAGATAAGACTTGAAACTATAAAACTACTAAAAGAAAACATAGGGCATAATTTTAGGACACTGATCTAGGCAAAGATTTTATGGCTAAGACCTCAAAAGCACAGGCAATAAAAACAAAATTAGACAAATGAGATTATATTAAACTAAAAAGCTTCTGCACAGCAAAGGAAACAATCAACAAGAGTGAAGAGACAACCTATAGAATGGAAGGAAATATATGCAAACTCTTCATCTGACAAGGGACTAATATCTAGAATATAAAAGGAACTCAAACAACTCAATAGGAAAAACTAAATAGTCCCATCAAAAACTGGGCAAAGGACATGAATAAACATTTAAAAAAAGAAGACTTACAAGTGGCCAATATGTATATGAAAAATGGTTGATCTCGCTAATTATCAGAGAAATACATATCAAAAGCACAATGAAATATTATCCCACTCAGAATGGTTATTACTAAAAAGACAAAAAGTAATAGATTTTGGTGAGGATACAGAGAAAAGGTGACTCCTACACATTGTTGGTAGGAAAGTAAACTAGTACAGCCACTATGGAGATTTATCGAAAAACTAAAATTACAACTACCACATGATCTAGCAATTCTATTCCTGGGTATCTATCCATGGGAAAGGAAATGAGTATATCAAAGGGACTTTGCACTTGCACTATTGCAGCACTATTCACAATAGAAAAGATACGGAATTAGCCCATAGCAGGAGTTCTCAACCCGTGGGTCGCAACCCCTTTTTAATAATAAAAGTACTTTGCGGCATTAGGAAGGTTGAGAACCACCGGCCTAAAGTGTCCATCAACAGAGGAATGAATAAGGAAAATGAGGTATAGATGAACAATAGAATAGCATTCGGCCACAAAAAAGAATGAAGTCATACCATTCATAGCAACCTGGGCAGAACTGGAGGTGATGTTAAGTGAAAGGAGCCAGGCACAGTAAGGCAAATATTGCACATTCTCACTATTTCTTTTCTCATATCTACAGGTATTTCACCATAAAAAAGAATGAAATCATGTCATTTGTAGCAACCTGGGTAGAACTGGAGGTCATGTTAAGTGAAATAAGCCAGGCACAGTAAGATAAATATTGCACATTCTCACTCATTCTTTCCTCACATCTACAGGTATTTATGCTTGTGACATCTATTTAGCTAACAGTTCTCCACCTGATTGATTAAAATTTACTTATATCAAGGAATTAATACATTTTGAATAAAAGTTTCAGATAATCCAAAAAAAAAGTAAAAAAAAAGTTTCAAAACTCTAAAGTTTAAATTTAAAATTAAATAGAAAGGATGAAATAAAATATATAGAAATAAGCCACAGGATGAGGTGACTGGGATATCAGTGGAGGTTATTATCAGCCGATGTCATTGTCCAGCTATTAGTGGCTACCACCTATACCTTGATGCCCCAGGAGCCAATGTTTTTTGTTTCATTGTTTCACGTAAAGTTTATTCTCACTGAGAACAAAATTACACAAAATTCTAAGTCCACTGACAGAATCATATACACTACACTTATAGGTCATTTTTATTTTTTAGCATAGTTGCCGAAGATATCCTTCTCACACTAGTATATGAAAAAATTCAGATAGTTTCTAGGGAAAAGATTCAATTTCAAACACTGGAAAACACAATCACCCAGTCTAGATGATACAGCTAGAATTGATACATTTCCTTTTATTTATACTATTTGGTGTCTTTCATCCTTTCAAATGAGTTGTAAGAAAACTGTCTTTCCACTTAACCGATTAGCATAGTTTAATTCTATTTCATTTGTCGAAAAATGAATTTTCCTGGTTAAGGAAATGAAAAGGCAAAAGATGTCAGCCAAATAAGAAAATGGCTATCCTTTATATATGCAAATAAGAATTCTATTTTCTTAGGAATAAAAATGGAAGGGAAAATCCTGTTTCCTGATCATTAATTATATTGGGAAAGCATCAATTTCTAATTTATCTCATACTGATTATGTATTCACTTGTTACTTTGAGAAAAGTCCCAGTTTCAAATCTATTGAACACTCCCAAGAGTACTTAATTAAGTCTTACACAATCATGTGAAGAACCACTAGCAGCGTGAAAACTGTTTGTAATGGGCCCATTATGGCATGTTGAATCAGGACTCTACTCTTGGCCTTGCCTTTGACATCAAATTCTAGAACTACTATTCTCTGGGGGAAAATAATAATGAGGTAACATCTGCATGCCTTATTTGATAATATTACCATAGCAAAGATTTCTTATGCCACCTCCCACAGAATACAAAAGAATACTTAAAGGGCATATTAGATTCTCCACACTAAACAAAGGGTTAAAAAAGGAAAACAAACCTTGACTCAAAGAGGTATTTAAATAAAGTACTGTCTACTTCATATCACAGGCGAGTAAGTCATTCTGCTGGTGAGGCCTGTGTTTGAGATCAAACCATCATTTCACAAAATTCAACGTCTTAGAAGCTTCAGCAGAAGAAAATTTACACAGCAGTGACTTCAGCAGAATGCAATCCTCATAAAACTTTATTTTATTGGAGTTGTAGAGTTTCTTATTCAGGGAGGAAATGATGAGTTTATGAACAAAAAATAGACTGGCGGTTTTGAACTTTGTACTGCTGTCACTTCTCTCCGGGCAGAGTTAATACAGCTCAGTGCCAGAATCAGGATTCAAATTTGATGGTATCTCAGAACCGGGAGGAAACCGCACTCTGAAGTGGGGCATAAAATTACCAAGAAATGCACCAGACAGCCATCGGGAACGCTGATTTTAATATTATCAAAGCGTTAATGCAATGCTATAAGAACTAGGAGTTTTCTCCTCCATCAAAAAACTTTTAGCAAAGGGCAGTATTTCTTGGATGAATTTTGATAAGTAACAAAGAGTTTGTATTCACCAGGATTTGGAACTTTGGTCACAAAGGAAACCTAACCCCCTAGTTGTTCTAGTCGTTTCACAATTCTCCCCCCGCCCCCCACCATAGATTCAGGAAGATATCTATGTACAGGCAACATAGCTGCTTAAGCTCCCTGAGAGCAAATCGGCAGCTGTCACGTTAACTTTCTTAGTTAGCTACGAAAGTAGGTGAAAAATTTTTACCACTTAATAGGAGATTTTGCCTGGGGACATTAGGTTTTGAAGGTCTAAATGTGGCTTCCTAAACAGCTCTTCGAAGAGCAAAGTTCACAGCGATTTTCAAGGACCCTTCATTCATCTGGAGGATAGTGTAGCGGACACCGCGCTGCGCCTGGGGGTTCCAGAAGAGCCGGGATTTGAGAGTTCTGAGATTCCCACCCCCAGCTGCAAGGTCGAAAAGTGCTAACGCTCTGCTCCCCACACTCCCCGCCGGGTCCTGGGAGAGCTGTTCCGTTAGGTTTCCAAAGCTGAGGTCCTCCGCTTTCCCATGAGAGATGAATGGGACTGCGTGGCAGGTGTGTAGGTGGGGGAGCTATTAAGTGGGACGCTGGGGACAGGGTGGTGTTCAGGGAAGGCAAACTGCCCGGGCTCACCGGTGCTCAGCTTCCCGGGACGAAAGCCGGGAGCCGCGCGGAGGTGGGGAGCGCAGCTACCAGCGCGCCTCGGGCGCTGGGGGTGCAGGAGCTGGGAGAGTGTGCGGGACAGCCGGGGGCGACGGTGTCCGGGCTCGGCTGGACAGAGGGCGAGCCGGTGGCCACAGGGAAGCCCCGCACCTGCGCCCTCCCTGGGATCGGCACGGGACTGGCTCCGCGCGGCGGGCTCCGGGAGGGAACACGCTTACCTGGAGGTAGGGCCGCCCGTGGGCCACCCCGCCCACGACGATGTCGGCTGAGGCCATGGCCCCGGTGGGCGAGAAGCCGAAGCCCACGTAGCCGGCCGTGCGCACCTCGAGGCGGAAGGCTAGGCGGCTACCCCGCTGGCCCCAGCCCAGCCGGTACTTGCCGTCCGAGTCGAGCACGGTGCGGTGCGGGAAGGTCCCGCCCGAGCCCTCCGCCACCGTCCCGGGGAGCAGCCCCCACAACAAGAGCAGCCCCCAGCCGCACATCCTCGGGCGCCTCCAGCCCGCGGCACCGGGCTCCAGCCTCTGCCGAGCGAGCAGCAGGCGCAGCGAGCGGCCAGGGACCGCCCCGGCCGGCCGGGAGGGGCGGCGCCGCTCTCCCCGCATTGGGCGACCGGCAGGGCGCGCCGGGTCCCGCCCCGCCCCGCCCCGCCCCGCCCAGCAGGGCCCGACCCGGGCAACTCTGGCCCTGCGAGCGCTCCCTACCAACCCACCTGTCGTCCCCAACCGTGACTCGGTCCAGAGGTCTGGGCTTGGTGAGGAGGAAAACGAGGGGCTGCCTGGAAGGACAGGAAGGAGTGACAGACACCTAGAAAAAGGGGCGCGGGCAGGGGGCGAGAGAGCCCTGCAACCGGAAGAGCGCGCCCCTCGGGGACGCGGGCGAGCGAGGCCAAGGCTAGAAATTGACCAGGGACAGCAAAGTTAGCCTTGGAAGGGAGGAGGGGACCGAGCAGAAGGGATTATCCTGGGGCGCAGTGGAAAGAAAGCGAGAGAAAGTACCACGCGGGACCCTCAACACCTTGTCCCCATTGCTGTGGATTTTCCGGAGTCCTTGCACCCCGCCTCTGCCGCCCTGCGGGGGCAGCTTCACCTCCCCAGAGTATTTCTCTTCCCCTCCACCCTGCGGTGTCCGAGAACTGGGCCCCCCATGGTTGCCTTCCGCTGCCTGGTTTTGCTTTGCTTTGGTTTGGTTCGGGTTTGATGCGACAAAATCTGCCAAACTACTTTGCCATCAGCATTGTAGGTCGGGGTTAAATTGTCCTTTGAGAGGTTGATTTTAATTTAAAATCATCTTTTTCTGCTAGTTCTAGTTCTGGCCATAGTCACGTTTATCAAAAGTTTTTATTTATTTTGCTTTTGCCTTTGCCTTCGACCAGTCCTGTCTTCAGAATGCTACCCAGTATGGCAACTATAAATTATCTTCTTTATTTACTCCTTATACTGTGTTTCAAAACAAGTTCTAAAATAGAAACAATACAAAGAAGAAAAACATATAAATGAGAGGATCAGATTTAAAAAAAAAACATGGATAAGAAAAATACTACAAAACAAATCATACTATTTGCTCTGGCTCCCCACAAGCCACCTATATACTACTTATTCTCTCTCCTCCTCATATTTCAGCCTTTTTTTATTTTTTTGCACCTTTTCTCATAACTTCCAAAGTTACCAGCATGCATCTACACTATGTTCTGCTAAGGATTCAGGCACATGTGGCTAAGACTAGAAGGCAACCCTGAATCTGCTAACCAGGGGATTCAAGGAGTTGTCTGGAAAGTGACTGGTGCTAAGATTGGACCGAGGTCCACAGGGTTAGCCGGTGACAATAGGCCAGCATCACAGAAGGGTAATGTTGAAACCTTTGGACAAGATGAGAAATAGGGGAACCTGTAATGCCTTAAAACAACTGAAGCATTGAGAATAGGAAATAGTAGTAATAGCAGCTGGTCCCTCACCTCCGTCAGACCCAGCGGGTGGACATCCATAGTAGAAACACCCACCGTAGCAGTGTAAGGGTGGCAGCCTTGGAATGTTTCCTGGAAGCACCAGGGACTTGGCTGCTGCTGCTGGCTTCAGCCATGAAGGGAGATACATGAGAAAGAGAAACAAATTGGGGGACCCAGCACCCAAGAGGCGGAGGTCATGGTACCATGTGAGGCACACCTGCTGTCCTGAGCAGCCTGTCCCCACACTGGGTGGGGATGTCAGATGATTGCAAAGCCATCAAGGGTAATCCTCCTGGTTTTTTGTTTTTGTTTTTTTGAGACAGAGTCTTACTTTGTTCCCCTCAGTAGAGTGCTGTGGTGTTACAGCAACCTCAAACTCATGGGCTTAAGCGATTCTCTTGCCTTAGCCTCCCATGTAGCTAGGACTATAGGTGCCCACCACAACGCCCGGCTATCTTTTTTGTTGTTGATGCAGTTGTTAGTGTTGTTTAGCTGGCCGGGGCTGTGTTCCAACCCAGCACCCTCCGTATATGTGGTTGGCGTAATAATCACTGTGCTACCAGCGCCGAGCCTAAACCTGTTTTCTGATCCTACTTTGATTCCTAGCATGAAGAAACCTGGAATAAACACATCAGTATGTTCACTTCTGGGGTTCGTTTAATAAATCCCAGATTCACATCTATCTCAAGACATTTTCTGTGTCCTTATTTTTAAAAAAATGATACCATGCTTTCTAGAGTTTGACCCGCATTTACCGTTCTAGTTTTGCCTTCCACAATTTTCATCTTGTCCCTCCAATGGCCTCTAGACCCTGCAACCCCTAGAATCCTCACTGTACCTTTTCAGAGTGCTTGCCCTTCTGCCTGTTAGGACAGTTAGTCCTGTACTCTAAAGCCCTAGCATGTCTGATGTGTGGCTCTACCCTTAACAAATATACTGCATGATTTCTGAGAACATTTTGCAGCACTCACTCAGCTACAATGAAAATCTGCACCTGAAGACCCTCCACCCAGTTTGGCTCAGGTAAACAACCTGCTGTGCTGTGAGAACATCTGCCTGGGGCCAATTATGAAAGGCACAGCTTGCTGTATCATCGTGTCACCTCCCCCACCCCGCGACCTACTCCCATACCCTTAAGCCTGACCCCTAAACCAACATTGGGGTTGTTGACGTTTTGACACTGCCTTTACCTGTGTGGAAGCTTTACAACAATAAATGCTGCTGCTTCAACAGCCTTAATCTCCCTTGATTATTTCCCAGTGGCCCAAAGACCCTAACGCTGTTTGTCCTTTCTCTTCTCTGCCCTTGAAGTATTTTCTCATCCTCCTTTCCACACTTCAAAGTCATATGGCATCGGCTCATCCACAATGGTGCCCATGGAATGTTCTGTCCAGACCCCATGTAGCATCCCTGACGCTACAGTGCACTTCTTGTCTATAGGCATTTTTCCCTCCAGGAGCATCTGGAGGTCAGGGATTGCATCTGATTCCTTCTTGTCATCCCATTGCCTAGAATACAGACAATTATGCGATGAATAGGCAGAAAGAGTGAATAGATATATGTGAAGATCCTCCTGGAAGTATCCTCTTAACAGAGTTGGACTGTAGGGGAAAGCCTGGCCCCACATACGATTGAATGTTCTGCTTTGCATTGGTATTGAAGCAAAAACAGAAAAGACCACACATGAATACACAAAAGAGAAAGTTAGAAATTGATTTCATTGAGTGGAAAGTTATTGTTTTTTGTTGTGACCGACATTGCATCCAAAAATGCCCTGAATACTCAAGATATGTTAAAACTAATATAATCATTTTGAGATTAAGTCAACAAGCAGAATATTATTAGCATAATTCAAACTCAAGAGACCCACTCTGCCTTGGCTTCAATTACCCCAGTCACTTAAGATAAAGCAGAAAAAATTATCTTTGTGTTCTTTGTAAGCTGCTTGAGTTTTCTAATCAAAACCAACTTCACACTTCAGTTGCATTGCAGACTCAGTTTCCTGATTTGGAAACCAATTGCTGTTTTTGCTACTTGTCTTAAATTAGTAAGGAAAGAAGAAAGAAAGTATAGATCCTTGAAAAATTCAGGGAGTATGGCAGAGAGAATGAAATCAGTGGTGAAAAGCTTCAACATTTTTTGCAACTATTGTTTTTGTTAAAAAAAGTAACTTGCTATTTATTTAAAGAAAAAAGTCCAGAAATGCAGAAAAGTATGAATAAGAAAGTAAACTGGAAAAAATCACCTGAAATTCCACCATCCCCAAATAACCTTCCCTGTATGCAATCCAAGAACACCATTTCATAACACAGTTCCATGAAAGGGTTGGAGTAACAGTCCATTGGGCAAGAATTTACAAAGAAACAGGTGAGTTAATTTTGTAAGATTCCAGATAGAGAAACTACGAACATCCCAGTTATGATTGTATTTTGTAGGGCTTCTCTCTACATGTGTTCTTTGGATACCTGAATAGACCAAAGAAACAGAATTGATCAAACTGGAGATTCATTGAGGTCTTATTTAAATTTAGAACATTCAATCATATTACTCATTCTTAAAATGAATCATTTTCTCACACTTTTCAATCAGGGATTTAAAATGTAGTATTTATTTTAATTTCCCACTCTGATACATAGCCTGCAATCTGCCAGTGTGACTGCACCCCTGCTGAGCTTCCTCACCTCCTAATCGTCAGTTGCTAAAGTTTATTTATGTTTCTACCGAAGTCAACTGCAAGGAGTTGGGGGAAGGGAGAAAAGAAAGCCCAAGGGATGGTTACAAGTCAAGGCAAAGTATGAACTAAGACAATCTGAAATGGGTATTTCTTTTTGAGTGTATCATAATTTTCCTGTCTACGTGTACCTATGATGAAACAATAATACTAAATATTTAAAAGTTCCTGTCTTCTAGGGAGCTCAAAGAAAAATATTTATGTAAGGGATCTCGGCAGTTCTCCAAAACAGAGACGTTGAAGCACTTTCTCACTTTAGTCCGTAAACTAACTCACTCGTGTGGAAAAGTGACTGGTTCAAGTTCATGGTATGAGTCAGAGGCAAAAAAGCCAAAAATAGAATTCGGAGTGTGTGTGAGCGAGTGTGGTTGAACTTCATACTCCCTGTAGCTCTCACTCATCTCCAGTAATAAATAATACTTTTTAGGCCACTAGGTCATGCTCCTGAAACATTGTTTCAGCAGGGCTTATTTCTAAGGAAAGTAGAAAGGAAGAAAGCATAAATCCATGAAAAAAATCACCTGAAATGCCACCATCATTCCACCAGGTGATTTTTTTCCAGAATTTATGCTTTCTTTCATTCTCATTTTTCTCATAAGCAAGATGCTGTGATCTACTATTAGCTCAAGGTAATACTCCTCACTTTAATAATGGATGCTATCATTGATAATGGTAGCATGGATGGAAAAAGTGTGGATAGTGCATTTATTTTTATTATCAGGAAACTGACATGTTTATAAATTAGTTCTTGGGTTACTTTGAAATTGAGTGCTGGTAGGTGCTGAAAATCACTCTGAAGCTCTTTATTATGAAAATCACAGCAAGCAAACCACTTTCCTTGTGCCAGTTTTACACTTTAATATTACTCATAAATTATGCTCTGAAACAAAAATATTGAACTAAAAAATATCTGTGACTAAAAAGAAAAAAAAAAGCAATGATCTTTTTATCACTAATGACCATCTGTTAAAACTTTCCATTATAGCGTACCGCGATGTTATCCATAATGTAGAGGGGAAGAAATTGATTTACAACAAGTATTTAGTCTATGTTATTGTAAAGCCATGTTTAAAAAGTTGTTTGGAGACAGATGAGGGCAATGAACCCTGGAATTGTGCTCCTTATGAGCGTGAACTTTAACACAAGAAAAATATCCATATCCTCAAATTTTGGCAAATGTCACTTCTAGAAGAACCAGACAATTGAAGCTGTCAGTGATAAGCTAAACATGTCAGCCTTGTAAAGAGCCTCAGAGACTCTGTAGTCCAGACCCTCATCTGGCAGATAAGGAAAATGAGTCCTAGAGAGAATTGTTTAATTTTTTTTAATGGATACAAGCAGGAAGGTTGGTTGTCTCCAAAATTAAAAACATGGCTTCTCTCCTCCCCTTCACAACTGTTCTTTTGTGTGTCTCACATTCACTAGTGGTATTGATTTTACCAACTTCTAGCTTCCAAACATGTGTTGAGACAAAGAGGAAGAAGCCATTGTGAAAATAGAGATTCTCTCCAAGTAGGACTCCTTAGAAATCATCCTTTTGGTTATTTAGTAGATGTGGTTTTTAAAGACTTGTACCTCTATATACTTATACAGCTATGGCCATCAATTTCAAGGAAAGTCTAGGGTTAGTCAAAATAAGCAAGAAGCATCAGTTCACAAACAAATACAAGTTTAATTCCACACTGAGAAGGATGAAAGGACTCAATACTACTGACTGATTCCAAAATTCCACATGTGGTTTTAGAAAAATGTATAGAAATCTATACAATAGTGAAAAAACATAAAGGCTGCAAATATACATGCAAAAAATTTAATTATCTCAAAACTAAATTAAAGTCATTATAATAATTAAGTAGAGATAAAAAAACAATGAATAGAATTTCTCTTAAATAAAAAACTGAAATAATTAGCAATTATCTTTCCTTATGAAAACTGGCAAATACAAGACACATTCTGGGGATAAATGCTAAACAAGCCTTTGAAGCTTTCTAATAATCAATACATGGATAAAGAAATATGTGTATGTTTATTTGCTGAGAAAATAATTTAATTTTCTCTCCTCTCTTAATGTAAGCTCTAGTCTCAATTCTTTGGAAATTTCCATACTCAAAGATCCAAATTATATAATTAATTTAGTTTTATATAACTACACCTTGATTTTCAAAAAGGCATCTTTTTCCTTCTTTAGATACTTTAATCAAAGACTATACATTTTAAACCAAGAAATAATCAGATGGGCCTTTACTGCTGCTATAATTGATCAGCTAATTGCCATCACATCACTTAAAGTAGTATTTGCCCCAACAGGTCAATAAAAACCCCAGGCCACTGCCAACTAGTCTTAGGAGTTAAACCGTGAGGAATAATGATATCACGGAAACATAACCAGAAGGGTAATTACTAAAGAGTTCTGGCTTGGAAAGAATTTCATTATATTAATATTGAAAATTCACTCTTCCTCTCTACTTTCTCCTCCTAAGATGTTTATAGGTGTTAATATTTGGTAAACCCAATACTAACAGTGGACCTAAGACACCAAAAAAATAAAGAATAACTGTTAGGAAGAGGCTGTAGAAAGAATCAGGCGTTGTCAGCATTAGGAGTAAAACCATAATCATAAGCTGATCGGGGACTGTAAGTATGTTACATAGATAACCTTATTGAATCTTCACTGCAACTTTATCAGGCCAGTGTTGTTCTTCTCTCTAATTGAGGAAATTGAGAAAAAACATTGTTTTTTGGTTGATGTACAAGCAGCAGCAATAAGATCTCTCAGTTGTGAAGGAAGAAAGGTTTTATAATGTTAAATGTTTTGCAATACCATAAACTATTACATTTTTTAGAAAGTTATCATATCTCTTATCAAATAATTCTATCACTAATCTTTTTGTTGGATACAAATAAACTAACCCCAAAGACCCATTTATTATAGATGTTTGGAATTTATCTTGACACAACGGCTTAAGATTTGTGTTTACTGCGTTCCCAGAGGAGTGACTATATACTAGAATTGGCTATATGTCAACAGAGCATATAAAAAGTTAATTTTAAAAGGCTTGTGGTGAGGAACATGATGTGGAGAGAAGAAATGAGTTTGAAATTGAAGGAAGCAAGTCATCCTTTTTCTTCTTTTTTGCTATTATTCTCTCTATATATATACAACACGCACACTAAAGTAAGTTCAATTATTCTTGGTAGAGGGAATGGTAATCATCAAATCCATTTTTCTCCTCTTTTTAAATGTTAGGACAAGGAGAAGTAATTATGTTGAAAAGTTAACTTGGAATATAAAATGAGAATGAAAGACTTGTAAGGAACAACTCAAGAAAAAAAATGAGTAATCTAGTTCTCTTTTTAAAGTATATAATCAGTGCTTAGAATTCACAGCACCAAGAAGGTATGGAGAAAATTGCTATGATTGCATTTGTTTAATTGTGAGTTTACCTTGTGATCCTCTTGTGACATTATAAAGTGAAGGCGTTTAGTTAATTCAGACCATGATTACAGGCATGACATTTGTAGCTCTAGTCAGTGGTACAAAATATTTTAAATATATAATTTAAAAAAGAAAACTTGTTTTACTTTTTAAAAAACTTACAAATGCCTTATTATTGCTACTTATATTGTAGGAGTATTAAATTAGAAAAAAAAAAAAAAAACTTAAGCGAGTCAAAAGATATCATGACTTGGGATCTACACCAGAAAAATCCGAGTGTTATTTTTGTTTCTCCAATACTGTTATAAAGTCTTTTTTGGTTAGCAGAACCAATACTATGACTTGGAAATATTTCAAAAATATTGACTCTTATGAGGTAGGTTTATCCTTCTAAAGAATATGTAGGAGTCCTAGATATTCAAGGAAAGGGACTTTGACCTGACCTAGGAATTACTTTGATTTACATCCCTCAAAAAGGAATCCAAATGACCAGCTAACACCTACCATGTCCTATTTTGTTCTTCCTTCTTCTTTGAAAGTAATGTCTTAATTCAGTCTTGTGGAAATGTCTGGATCAATCTATTTCCCAAGGAAATAATGAATAATGCATAGCATTTAGAAAAGAACATTCATTCTAAGTTTCTAATTCACAGTGAACAAAAGCTAATGCCATGTGGTAAAATTAGACAAACTGATCAGTCATAGGGTCATTTATTCATTATTAAAGCATGTTTATTGTAAATTCTGCATTACCTAATGCATCAAATGATCCTCTTAATATGAAAAAAGTCCTGAAAAATGTGTGTTTAAGGTAATGTCAGTAATGTATGTTTCATTGGTGGTGGAAGAGGAAAAAAAAGAGAGAACTGTAAAAAGTGGCAGATTGAATCCCTCTGAGTGAGTCAGAAGAGTGGGAGATGTGCAAAAAGGAATGGGACAGGGTGACAGCAGGATACCAGAGTCCTGCCAACATCAATCCCATGGCCTCAGCCCACTCAATCTCCACCTCCTTCAGAGAGCACGTTTCTAGGTAACTCTCCATCAATTGTGGCCATTGTGCTAACTTGGCTGGTTTATGGTATTTCACAATAGAGCTTCTAAACGTGGAGAGCAATTGCTGGGGGGATATTACAACAGAAAACAGAATTCGCCCTAACTAAATCATCCAAGACAGCTCTGCCCAACGGACAGGCACTGATAAGTAGAACGCGTTGATGCAGAGATGACAGATGGAGTGGGGCTTATTAACAATCCAGCCTGAAAGGAAAGCTACAGATTGAAATGTAATTGGAATATTTATTCATATATGTATATACAATATATTATGTCAGACTTTGTGAGGAGTGTTTTATGTGGCTTTGATTGGAAGAAAGATTTCCAAATGTACTATGAATTTTAGATTGAGGAGCACCACACTTTAAAATCAGAAAGTCTGAGAAAATCGTGATGTTTATAGAAAGAACACCTTAAAATTAAAAAAGAGCACTCAAATATTTAATAGAAGGAAACAGTCACAAGTATTCATTCTATAATGGAAAAGTTTCTTTAAAAAAAATGCCCTTTGTGAATAGCTTCCGAGATTTACAAATCTCTCACACTTCATTAATGATTAAAATTATTAATGCAGTCGAGTTTCATGTAACTGGAGAACTTCTAAATAAGCAAACATTTAAAAAAGTCAAGTGTATTTATTATGAAATGAAACTGTTCTAGGAACACAACTGCTTCCTTAATTTATTGAGATTAATCCTTTTACATATTTTGTTTGTTTGAAGTTTGTGAAATTTTTATTTCGACTGCATTGCAGGATGTTACTTTAGTCATCTATTCACAAATACATTGGAGAACTTACTGTGTACCTATATATTCTAGGCACTGGAGATTTAGCTCTGAACAAAGCCCATTTTGTCCCCTCCTGAAGCTTGCCGTCCAGTAATTTAAGTAACTCAAGAAACACTGGGGAAAATCAAAATAGAGATAGTCACAAACCCAACAGGTTTCCCTCTCTTTTAAGTTGAATACAGAACACATTTTTTTCTTTAATATAAAACAATTTTTGAAATAGTATCACTTTGTTATTTTGAGCTCCTTAGAAAAAGAGAGCAGAACAAAGGCCTTCATTGTCCTAAATAAATAAAGTGGTGAAGTGTTTTTTCCATGTGGTAAGAATTATCGGAACATAGACGGTAACTAAAACAAAACAAAAAATTTGGGGAAGAGTATTTATATAAGAGAAAACTACATCAAAATACTCTTGGTGGAGCCAAGACACAAAGTTTAAACCACCAAAAAGAAATAATGTTCCCAATCACTAAAGAAACAAATAGAGATGTGTGGTTGTGAGCAGGGCTTGAATACAGTGCTCATCAGGCCTGAAAGGCTGATACATTTCATACATTATATGATGTCCTAAAGCACAGACGTTTAATCTTATAAAATTAATTTATTAGGAAACAAATTCAGTCAACCAAATGAGTGTTTGAGTATGTATGAGACATTTTGAATCAATAGCTTTTTTATTTAAAGCTCAGCCTCCTCCTCTCCTGCATTCACTCATTGAAATCCACACATTCACAATCATTGCTGGAATCTCACTCTCCCAGCTTCCCGGCCAGCCTAATTTTCTTTGCAGCCTGACATCCCTGTTCAGACCACAGACTTCATTCTCCAGTTTTTTAATGTACTTTATAACCACATTTATGGAATAGCTGGATTTGCCTAGAAAATAGACATGCACATAGAGTTTTTTTTATTATCTGTTTAACCCATTTTTACAAAAGTTCAAACTCTATTACTGAGTCCACCTTTTAAAACAGAATACAATTTTTAAGAACACAGTAGAAACTGAAATATTTCTTTTATTATACACATTTTTTCCCTAGTCAGATGTTGAGAAGCTACTGAACAGCCTGAAAAATATAAGGAAATAATCTCTTTATTTCCCTACATTCATGGTCTACACAGCAAACTAAAATGTTTGATTTAAAGCTGATTCAGATTTTAAGGAATCATTTCCCTGTTTTCAAGTTCAGGTACATTTTATTTTGCAACATATATAAGATTACATTGGAAGCATTTTCAAATGGCACAACTTTAAATGTATGCTATTGAATTAAATGAACCCAGCTTGAGGCGACAGCAATGAAAGTGATCATTGTCATTTGTGATTCTCTTTTCTCTTCTCTCATCCTTTTTTCTCCCTCTCCACTTCCCTCTCTTCTTCACTTTTCCTCTCCATATCCCGCTATCTCCCTTTCTCTTTCTTTCTTCTTTCCCTATTTAGTCTCTGCAAGCAGAGAATACATAGAGGCAAAAAAGACAGTTCCAATTTCAATATTTTAGGAAAGGAAGATCATGGGTTTTGGAAGAGGCGACTGCCTGGATTTGAATCTTAACCTTGCCACCTACCAGCTGTGCCAACTCAAGGAAGTTAATTAATTTTTCCGTGCTTCATTTTTGTCATTTATAAAAATGTATAACACTCACGTGTTCATATGGTAGTAAAATTCAATAGAAATCAGCAGGTAAGGGGGGAGAAGGGGATGGATAAGTTGCACACTATCTGAATGATGGGCACACATATAACTTTGACTCAAACTGTAAAAATACAAGTCATGTAACCAAAACATTTGTCCCCCCATAACATTTAAAATAAAAAAAATAGATAAAATTAATATATATCTCATAAGATCTGAGTGTATTATAAAGAAAATAAATATATGAAAGCCTAAAGACAAAACTCTATTTCCATTCTAGAAATAATATCTGTGGGGAAAAAAATCATGCACAGTTAGTGAAGCGGAAGCCACCTAATTTTTGTTTACCTCCCACATTGCACCTGTTGTTGCATAACAAATGTATTCCAAGGAGTTGAAATTTATTCCTCCTTGTCCAAAATTTATTCCCCTTTGTCCATCAACTTCACATGCATAAATACAAGGTCCAGAAGTTTCCTGTTGCTTCCATTCCATATCAGGTCATTAATGAAAGGCAGAATTCCTTCTGAAATTAGATAACAGTGTGAAGAAGTAGAGTGGAAAAAGAGAAAAGTGCAGAAGTGATTACAAGTGAAAAGGAAAGCAGAAGAAAACCTTTAAAAACCCTATAATTAAATGCTTGCGCAGAGTTCTGTTAACCTTGGCTGACTCCAATAACACCGTTATAAGGGAAATGGTCGACTCCAGCATGTCACTAGCCATAAATACAGAGGTAAAGAGTTCCAGGGCAAATAACATCAAAGGCAAAGGGGAAGTCAGATGGGACGAAGGAGCCCCACCCAGCCTCCTAGATGAGCTGGGTTGGACACAATTTTCCAGCAGACTAACCAAACCAGCAGCTTTGACGCTAAATGTAAATTTTTCACCAACTGTGGCAGATGAGCCTGCAAGTGGCGTCATGGGCGGTTACTCCTGGGGACCAAGAGGCCCACTGAAATTAGAGAGAGACCTTTTATTCCTCTGCCTCTTGAGAGGTGACTTCTTAGGATCCTTGAATTTGACCTGGATGAATAAAGGCCCTCTCAGGCTTGCAGATTCCCCCTGAGGGTTTTGACATCACTCCCCAAGCACTTGCCCTCTCTCAGCTGCATCATGCCGACCTCTGACCAACTGGAAAGATCTTGCTCCTGAGAGAGCATTCTGAGATGGCTTATTCATTTCTAAGAAAGTTCAAACACAAGTCTGTGGGTCTAAGAAATCGTTCTGAAATACTTATTAATTCTGGGAATTTAAAATGTGAATGTTGTGTTATTTTTTGATTCTTTCCTAACTACATTTACTAAATCGCTATTCACTATTATCCAACAAAACCAAATAAATAAAGATAAAAAGAATAGTAAAATGTGAAAATGTGCAACAAGAAAAAAGGCCAAGTAGTATATTTATCAAAAATATATATATAGTTGTTTCCTTTGAGACCCAAATATATGTGATTTCTCCTTCTGGTAGAGAAAGATGGGTCCTGATGACCATGCTGACTATACAGTGACATTCTGGAACACACAAATGTCCTTACCAATAACCAAGTAGCAATCTTTCTTTGACTGTCCCTATTTCTGAGCATAAAATTTTCTAATTAATTAATTTAAAGTATGAAAATTTTCTGACATATAAAAAATGTATAAGAAATACCATAGCATACCTCTGAGTCAAGATGCTTCATTGAACACCTGATGTGCCTGGACTCCCTCCTGAAACCCATTAACAAAAGTTTTTGGAGCCCTAAACCTGCAAAGAAAAAGAGAATGCAAAGGGGAAAAGAGCAGCAAATTTGGAAGAACAATAAAGTGCATGGATCAAAGACAAATAAAAAATGGCAGACTGGAGAAAATAAATCTTGGGATGGTAGTAGAGAAAGTCCAGGAGAAATGTGATTTAAATCACAGGATCCCCAGATAAGAAAGCACCAGAAAGTGCAAAGGGAGCCCTGAAAGGGAGGTGATAGGAGATAGCTGAATAAAGGAAGCATTTGAAAACTTAAGAAGCAGTTAGGCAACAAAATCTCCCCTCTGTTTCACTCAGCTGTTTCCATGGCTCTATTTATTTATTTATTTTTTAAGACAGTGTCTCTCTCTGTCACCCAGGCTGGAGTGCGGTGATGCATCGTAGTTCACTGTAACTTCAAACTCCTGGGTTCACATGATCCTCCTGCCTCAGCCTTCTGAAGAGCTAGAACTAGAGGCACATACCACCATGCCTGGCCAATTTATCTATATGTTGTAGAGTCAGGGTCTTGACGGGTTACTTCTGATCTCAAATTCCTGGTCTCAGGTGATCCTCCCACCTCGGCCTCCCAAAGTGCTGTGATTACAGGTGTGACCCGCCGCTTGTGCCAAATTACTTTTTCTATTCCAGTCCCAAACGGAAGGTTTATTCTGCAGGAAGGGTAACATGGTAATTCTAATTGGGGAGGAAGGGACTAGAGAACATTGTAAGCAGGAGTCATGTAAGAGAAGAGTGAAGTGCCAAAAGTCAAATGACTGTCCTTTCTCTCCACTAACTCCTAGAGCCCTGAGAGCTGACTTAAGCCCTTCAGGTTGGAAAGAGAAAATCATTCACTGAAGAATCCACTCAGCCTGAAGATATTAATGTTGGAAGCTCCTCAGTAAAACTACCAAGTCGGATCCCAAGAAGACCACAGTGTATAAATCCCACTCAGCCCTAGAACTTCCCATTTTGCTCTCCAGCTTTCGAGATGAGTGAACTATCATAAGGTATTTAAGGAAATCCTCTACTGTTCTAAAATGAAAGTCAGAGACCAAAAGAACAACAACAGCAACCTCATAAAAGGAAAATGAGTCACAAAAAAAAGTCTGGGGAGGGAAGGATGGAGGGGAATGATGAGGAGTTGGTTAATATATTTAAAAATTCACTTATATAGATGGAAAAGTTGTGGTACTTGGTAGCACTGTAAGAACATTATGATTAACAATAATTTATTATATATTTCAAAATGACTAGAAAAACTATAATATTCCCAACACAAAGAAAAGATAAATGTTCGAGGTGATAGATATCCCAGTTTTCCTGACTTGATGATTATACACTGTATACATACATCAAAATATCACATGTACCCCCAAAATATGTACAATTACATTATATCAATTTTTTAAAATATAAATAATACAACTTGAAGAAATAGATATTATCCCAAGGATGCAAAATATAACAAAATTCTATCATTAATATGCTCAGAGGGCTTAGAAATAATACAGCATCTACTAAATAATAGCAAGATGCTACAGGAAAGAAGCAATTAGATAATAAAAGCAGCATGGGGAATTTGAAATAAAATATCACCAATGAAAAACTCAAAAGAGGGCTAAGAAGGTAATGTTGACAAAAGAAAAACTCAAGAAAGTAAAGCACACACACACAAGACATGAAAATAAGATGCAGAACAACTATTTTTAATAACATCAAACTGGTCAAGTAGTTCCTATCCAAATAACTCAAGTGTTCAAGAAAGAAAAAGCAGAGAAGTTTGGGTAAAAGGGGAGAGGTATCAAATAATTCAAGAAAATTTCTCAGAAGTTGGAAATGAGTCCACTGGGTCCAGAATGAAAATAAAACTTCATCAAAGAATGCTGTCATGAAATCACTGCACGTGGGTAAAAAAATGATCTGAAAAATTGCCAGAGAAAGAACAATTTGCATTATAAAAGCAAGAAACAGATCGGCTAGAACTTCCCAAGAACTCACAGAAACCTCAAGTTACTCAAACACGTTCATCACATTTCTTAGGAAAAATTATCTCCAACCTAAAAGTTTAACCCAGTTAAATTACCCATTAAGGATAAAAGTAACATGAAGAATTAAAAAAAAAAAAAGAATTTTCAAACTTGCAAAAATCTCCAAAATCTATCTCCTGTGCATTCATTCTTTGATATATGCAAAGCAAGAAAGAGGATAATTACGGAGCCATGAATCAGGGTCTCAGACACAAAAGAGACAAAGAAAGTGATGGATAGAAATCCAAAGATGATAAACTTATTATGCAAAATAAAGAAAAGAAATCCAAAGATGACAACTCAATAAATAATTGAAAGAAACCAATCCATGTTGGCATAGAACAGAAGGTTCCAGGAGAACTTCTAAACCACTGAAATGAACAGAGTATCTGATATGGTTGAGGTTATTTTCTACATCTGAGAGAGTTTAAGGATAAATATATAGAAAAAGCAAACAATACACCCAGAGCCAAAATGAAGAAATTTAGCTCTTACATTTTGGTCTATGATCCATTTAAATTAATTTTTCTGTATGGTGTGAGGTAAGGGTCTAAATGCCTCTTTTTGCATATAACTATTCATTCATCTCAGCATTGTTTTTTTTGTTTGTTTGTTTGTTTGTTTGTTTGTTTTTTATTGTTGGGGATTCATTGAGGGTACAAGAAACCAGGTTACACTGATTGCATTTGTTAGATAAAGTCTGTCTTACAATTGTGTTTTGCCCCCAAAAGGTCAGCATTGTTTTTTGAAAGTGTTATCCTTTCTCCTCAAGGAATTGCCTTGGCACCTTTGTTCAAAATCAATTGACCCCTGACACCTGTAGGTGTGCTAAAAAACAAACAAGAACAAAGGAAAAAAAAAAATTGACCATAAATATAAGGGTTTATTTCATTTCAGGTCTTTAAATTGTTTCTTTAGTCCACCACATTCTCAGAAACAGAAATGTTGGCCATAAAATAAACACATCAGATATCCTCCTGCAAAAGTCTTTTTCATTTGCTGGTGCCTTCTCTGGCTATTCCATCTAAAATTTCAAGCCTCTTTTTCATCTTCCTGTCCTCTTCCCTAATTGTTCCCCTCCTCACTACTTACAAATATTGAACATGCTAATAATTTTATTGTTTTTAATTGCCAGCTAAAATATACTCTATAAGGGCGAAGATTTTGGTCTGGTTAGTTCACTGTTGTGTGAATTCCTGCCAAAACTTCGATGACATCCAAGACAAGCATGAGCGCGCAGTTCTCCAGACTCAGGGTGGAGGGTGCCGTGCTCTCCCTCCCACTCATGTCTACTCCCCTAAATGTCTGCAGCATTCATTCAACTCTTAATTACTAAAGATACTTGATTAGCAAATCTCCTGAGTTCCCCAATTTTTTGGACAGGATTTTCTTTGGTTCAAGTTTGATATCTCTTCTCTGCTTCTTAATTTTACTTAGATGGAGCAAATCTCTCCATACTGAAACTAACATTTTTCAGATCTCTGAAATGTATAAAAAGGGTAAACTTCACAGTGCATTCATTTACTGGGTTCACCACTTACTCCATCACCTCACCTACTTTTTTTAACTTAAACAATGTGAACCATGGTTCTCACAATATTCAATTTGAAGAACCAAACATCTAAGGATTGGAAAACTTCAGAAGGGAAAATGAATACAAAGGCTTTTAAGAATTTTATTCTTCCTTAGCCAAAATGGTCTTTCATATTAGTTTAAATTCCATAAAAGGGAGTATGTTTATTTGGTTATCCAAAAAAAAAATTGTCCTTGTTATTATAAATAAGAAAGTGGAGAAGAATGCTAGTTTCCAAATAACAACACTTAGTTCCTCGCTCTTCTATTAAAGATTTTGGCTGTGCCCATAGAACACTGATCAACGTGTGGCATTTATTGGATTAAATGGAAGATAAAGGAACACTTTTAATTTAAGCAATATTGTGCTTAGAAATACTACTAAGAAATATTTGCTTGGACAGTGTGAAGGGGGAGGTTATTTCTGGTTTCTAGAACATATGGATGCTTTAATATACTATGAGACTGTCATATGGCTAAATAAAGTCAGATCTCCACAAGGCCAATGAACCAAGTGAATTACACAGAAAATGCTCATTGTTTTTTGATTAATTCAGCTGCCAGTGTGGTGGAATGAAGCAACAGAGAATCAAAAAACACTTAGATTCAACTGTCCACCTACCAAATCTGAATACATTTTTGGCTTTCAAGGGTAATTTTCATGACAATATAGAAAATTTAAGAAGCAAATACAGACCAGTTTCACAGAGTGTATTGTAATGACAAGACTACCATTATTATTATTGTAAAATTAATTGAAACAGTGAACTCATTTTTATAAAACATCCTATAAAACATCCCAAGTTCTTCCTTCTTTGAGACAGCTGTATATTGTTTTATGGAGATCAACTCTGAAAGTTTAGACATTCTCAAATTCACGAAACATAAAGTTTTCGAGGGTGTGCAAATGGGTCGACAGGAGCATAGACATGAATCTGCGCGGACGCAGGATAGGAGCTTACCTGGGCATCCCTTTCACCTGTCATGTACCTGCAGCCCTGAGGCTGACCTGTCAGGATTATGTCTTCCCAGCACGTGGAATATGTTTTGCTGAGTTTGTGCAAAACCTAAGTATGTGTCCTTTTCCTGGAGAAAAGCTCCCCTGTGCCCTTGTGCCTGCACATGCTCTAACAGTAGGTGTTCAGGCTATTGTCTTCTGGGAAATCTGAGCTACACTCATTTCATAGGAACCAATACAAGAATTTACATACCAACCCTGGAGTAATCAGCAATAATTTGGGGTCATCAGGACAAGAGCCACTGAGAACACAAAGAGACTCAGGTCTCCATGGATGGTGAGAAAGGAAAGCCTGTTCTATCTTTTAGAGCAGCGGTTCTCAACCTGTGGGTCAAGACCCACAGGAGGTGTATTAAAGGGTCACAGCATTAGGAAGGTTGAGAACCACTGTTTTAGAGAATCTCTAAAGTCAAATTGGGAAGATGAACTTGGGATACTTTTCTTTATTTATTCAGAATATATACCATTAGAGATAGCAAAGTTGTGGAAGGGATTGAGTATTGCAACTCTCCCCTTGAGTATTGCAAGGGGAGAAAGTCTATAAAGCAGACCAGAGATACAAGGACCCCAGCCCCATATGTGAAAATACTCAAGTATTTAGGTTGCTGGGCCCCTGCTTTCACCAAGCATAACTCTTAGAGAACTGAAGATGGTTTTTCTTAGGATATCTTTTGGAATACAAGATGAATAAGTTGATTTCCTATCCCAAGGGGTGGTAGCCCCTTACACCTACTCACATTTGCATCCAATGAATCTTTACTTGCAGCTCTTTGAGAGTTCTGGAACATGAGTGCCTGAGAGACTTTTTCATTAATTATACTCACTCAGCTGCTCTCTCCAAATGGAAAATAACAAATATGTATTGGGTGATTACCTATTACTTACTAAATACATGTTTGGGGGGGATAGAGAATAAAGAGTGTAGAGTAAAAATATAAACATGAAACACAATCCCTAACTAAACAGGCTCATTCTGTTTTGAATTTTTTAAATGTATTTTTTTGTTGTTGAAAGATAGTAATTGTACGTATTTATAGTATACGATGTGATGTCTCAATACATATACATATAATTGTGTGATGATCGAATCATGGTATTTGACATATCCATCACCTTAAACATTTATTGTTTCTTTGTTGCGAGAACATTCACAATCCTTTTCTTCTAACTATCTGAAATTTGAATTGCTAGCTATATTGACCCTACTGTGTAATATGGTACCAGAACTTATTTTTCCCTATTTAACTGTGACATTGTACCCATTGGCCAACCTTTCCTCATCTTGCCTCTCCTCATTCTCCCAAGTTTCTAGTAACCACTATTCTACTCTCAAATTCCATGAGATCAAGTTTTTTAGATTCCACATTTTTTTTAGATCTCACATGTATGAAAGAGTTTGTCTTTCTGTGCCTGGCTTATTTCACTTAACATAATGTCCTCCAGGCTTATCCATGTTGTTACAAATGGCAACACTTCATCCTTTTTATGGCTGAATAGGATGACATCGTTCAAATTTATCTCATTTTCTGTATGCATTCATTAATTGATGGGCATTTACTTTGATTTCATATCTTGACTTATACTGAATTTTTTTAATTCCAAAGTCAGACTGGTAAATATCTATATCCATAATATATACTGTCTGTGCAAGATTTAATATCTTTTTTTGTATTAGAAATTCAATAGATTACCTGGGTAAAGTATTTTTGTGTTTCCTTTCTTTATATATTCTGAATTCCAGACTTGTTGCTCTGGTCATAACTTTGTTCCTAATTATAAACCTGCCAAGCGTTCACCTTTCAGCTTTTACAATCATTTTTAAGTAGAGGAATGTTTTGAACTGAAGTATAATGCAAATGAGAATTATGATTGTTTCCTGCTCTGGACATATGGCTTCATTTAGAGTGTTTATACTTATTGAACTTTAGAAAAAATACAATTGAAGGGAAGTAATATGAACATAGAATACAGTTTACTTAAATGTTTATAAATCTTTTAAAATTCATTAAACACAACCTATAGCAAGTTTTCTTATGTATAAACAGTGCTGATTTTCAAATGTCAAAAGTTGTTCACTCAGTCATGGTCTCCCTTCAGATTAAGTCAAATGGCACAATAATCATTATTGTACAGTGATATTTTAAACAAAATCTTAGGTTACAAGCAGAAAATGACTCATTATTCTCCCTCTTCTTTAAAAGTTAAATGTCAAGAAATTTAGAATGCAAATCTGGTGTTTTCTATTTAATTCTTTGTGGTTCCTTATTCTAGATATTCAATATCTCTTAATTCTGTCACTTTCTGTTTTAAAATATGCTTTTCATCATTTAGATATGTTATTGACTAAACTGGTTGATTGTGCTGATTTTTTTCTGTGAATCTCTTCTTTACCTGTCTTCATTTTTGCCTGCATTCAACTAAAGCAAATTAGATGTTAAGTAATGTGCGCTATAAAATTTTTAAAAATACATTTAATTAAGTATTTTGATTAGGAATAAACAAATAAGCATGTCATTCAACGTTTCAAGTTCTGCTTTAGGAATAAAATCGTAATATTATAGTTGAAACTAAAATGCATATTAATTAATATAATCAGGCTCACTCTATTCATCTTACATAAGTCTTCAAACAGAAATCTGAACATACATGTGTTTAAAAACCATAAGACCACACAAATACCCTCAAAACTATCAACCAGTTAAAACAAGTTTTCTGATCTACCAATGCTAAGATTATAAATGAATCTCTGTTGGCATGGCCAAATGTACTCCACAGGAGCCAAAAAGCAAAGCATACCTCCAGGGGATTAAAATGAAGGTGAGTCATCCTGACACACAGGTTGTTGAGCTGACATCATCAGTCAGGGCATCAGATTGAAAAAAGAGTCAATCCGCTCACTGAAGCTTTCCATGGACCAATAACCTGGGAGACCCTCTACTGAAACTGAAAAGAGGAACCAATCTTTGTTGAACACACCATAACCGCCTCTACAATGGGACAGGATGTTGCATGAAAGAAGCTTCAGTTTTGAAATTAAGGGTAACAAATACCACTTTTAGGTCAATGTGTTAGATTCAATCTTTTCTTTTTTAAATCTTTTTGTAGAGGCAGAGTCTCACTATTTTGCTCAGGCTGGTCTTGAACTCCTGGCTTCAAGTGATCTTCCCTCCTGAGCCTCTTAAAGTGCTATAATTACAGTCGTGAGACACCAGGCCTGGCACTAATTTAATCTTTTTTCAGCTGTCACATTATTGTTATTGTTGCTATTATTATTATTATTTGGGAAATGACAGACTCATATACCCCATAAAGACAGTCAAGCACCAATAAACAACAGAAGTGTCATAAAAGAACACACATCCAAATTTGAACATTCGCAAAATTTGTAGGTGGGAGAACCAAGGTCATAAAACCAGGGTGAATCCCTTCACCCTGCAGGGGCTCTCCCAGGGCAGGGAGCAATGGAAGTTGCTTACCTTCAGTTATAGAGATCATAAAAGATGCCTAGGAATATTTTAGAGGGAGGAGAAAAATCTCATATACCAAGTATTTTGTTATCAAGTTAAGTGCTTTTCTATAAATATTAAAAGGAGATAAGAAAATATAACCACTAATTAACCATTTAGTTCCTTGAATCATAAATACCTTTGGGTGTTGTGCACAGAATCTGCATTTGAATTTACATACATCAGAATACCCCTAACACATAAATAGGTACTCCTATGTGCAGATATAAGGTGCTATTTTGCTTTTTCATAATCGTTTTTATCTTCCCAAAATGTAGAGAATAAACAGAAAATCACTGTCAAAAAGTTTCTCTTATTTTTTGTTTGTTTCAATAGAAAAGATAACTGGTGATTTTTCATAGGAAGACTTTAAAAATAACACCAACTTGGTCTTTGTAAAATATAATGGCCATTCTCATTTAAATAAATATGGCTGGCTGGATGATTCAATTGACAAATAGGAAAGACTTTCTTTTCTGGAAGTTATACAAATCTTCTTTAATATTCTGATAAAGTAAAAAACCAAAAAACCATATGCCAAGAGAGGAATGTGACATAGACAATAGTGGTATTTTGGCAGGAAGGCATTGGTGAATAGTACCAGTCCTCTCAAATTCCTAATGCCCTTCCAAAGAAGGGTGGGCTGAAGACCTGAGTGAGGAGTGTTGGAGAGACAGAGGGAAGGGGTCTAATCTCTCAACTAGATAGTTGTTGGGCTGCAGCAAAATGCTTCACAATAGGATTTTTTTTAAGTCAACAGTTCTGTAAAGCATGAGGACACACAGAAGTATAAAACCCAGAATTCCCAGGGTTCTCAATGATCACAGGCTTTGGAAAGCAAAGCTGAAGAGCAAGACCAGGACCAGAGAAGGTGGGCCAGGGAGGCAAAAGCCAGCCCAGACACTAGGAGTCCAGGAGAAGGGAGGCGGCGAGAGGCTGGCAAGGAGAGAATATGATAGTCTAGCATAGTTCAGGCTGTGAAATTTTCTCAAAGGTCATTAAAATACAAATTCCCAGGCCATGAACACAGGAGTTCTAATACAGGAGTTTTTTGTAAGCTCAGAAATATGCATTTTAACAAGCACACGAGGTTATTTCAATTCAGGGTTTTTCGATGACGTTTCCAGTTACTCTAGATAAAGGGATCAGAGGCAATGAGGCCTTGATCTTTTGGTAACAGGAACGTACAATGAATCTTTTTTTCAAGGAGTAGGGTAAGTTTCTGTCCTAGTCTTCCTGAATGGTCAATTTCTGTATTTGTTGAGAGGCGTGGAGGTCCACACATCCCAGAAGTTGTGAAGCTGACACTATAAGCACTTGATGGTAGCTTTGACCATTTTGCACCATCTGAGGTGACAACCTGTGGGGTAGGAACTTAGAGCACCATAGCAAGGCAGGCGGAAGACCAGGATTCAGAGAGAAATCTACTCAGGAAGGTCTGGTCCTTCTTCTAGAGCATATACTTACATAATTTACTTTGTTGTGGGCAAGAGAAGCATTCCATTTTGTATAATATTACATAATGTCTTCAACATTATGTTATACCTCTACAAAATATCTGTATTTTGCATAATATACAATCAAGTAGACATTCTATAATTTAAGCTATTCCACAATATGGGGGATAACTTCTAAATTTTTTCTGTTTGCATCTTTTCTTGTTTCCTGGAATAAATTTCCATCAGTCACAGGACACAGGTTGGGACACTGGTCAAACGCATACATCTTTTCAGTTTTATTGCTCAACTGGAATGGTTGTTTCCAAAAACAACCATTTTCAACCATTTTCTCCTTGTTTTTCAAGGAGATGATTTCATTTGTGGGCAAAAAGGAGTATCACACTATCCTCTTTAGAAGACAGCAGTTCCTAAGTCCAGGAATCCATTTCTAAAGCATCTGTGACACTCCACGGTATTTCTCAAGATACCCCTGAAACATCTGGGATACAGTGGAGAAAAGCTAATATTGTTCCATCTGGACCCACATATTTTGTTAATTCACTTGATGTTAGAAATGTTTTTATGCCTATGGAAGAGATGGAAAAAGAAACCAATAAGGTTGGTCAGACAAGCTGCAGGAGTCTGTCACACTTGATAATTGTATCTTTGCTAAAATACACAACATGTGTGTTTTGTGACGACTAAGTGCCTTGTGACAAGACTAAAGCATCCGCATCATGTTCAGGGCCTACCCTCTTCTGGCTCCTTGCTCATGCACAGTTTAATGACAGGTGTCTAGCATATTAAATATAAAGAAAGGTGATTCTGTTGCCTCTGGGATTTTCCCATACTTTGTGGAGGCTGATTTTTAGAGTTCTCCAGCAAATTCCCCTTATAGAGGGAAAAAGGGTTTTGACCCAGGAAAACATATAACAAGAGGAAATAGAAAAGTAACAGAACTGAAAAAACTTAATATAGACACTGACTAATCTTCATGCCAAAGTGAGTCTCAAAGGAAAATTAAGGTGGTTAGGCTCATTCACAACTACTAAGGCTAGGATGACTACTGTAGAAATGGAGAGTTGGTTTGGAAGGAGATTTCTTTTCTTTCTTTCTTTTTTTTTTTTTTGAATCAGAGTCTCACTTTGGCACCCTCAGTAGAGAGTCCCGTGGTGTCATAGTTCATAGCAACCTCAAACTCTTGGGTTCAAGCAATCCTCTTGCCTCAGCCTCCTGAGTAGCTGGGACTACAGGTGCTTGCCACAATTCCTCGCTATGTTTAGAGATGGGGTCTTGCTCTTGTTCAGGCTGGTCTGGAACTCCTAAACTCAAGCAATCCACCCTCCTTGACCTCCCAGGGTGCTAGGATTACAGGAGTGAGCCACTGCATCCAGCCTGCAAAGAGATTTTAAGAGTGAAAAAAGAAATGATTTGAAAGATAGTTTGTGCTACTGTAACAAAATACTTGAGGCAGGATAATTAATAAAACCCAGAAATTTATTTCTCACAGTCTGGGGACTGGAAATTCCAAGTCAAGATGCCCACAGGTTTGGTGTCTGGAAAGCGTCTGGACTCTGCTTCCGACATTGGCGCCACACGGCTGCATCCTCCAGAGGGCAGAGACGCTGTGTCCTCATGTGAAAGAAGGTCAACAGAGTCTCCTTTCAACCTGAGCCCATTTATAAAGGTGCTGACTCCATTTGTGAGGGCTCCACCACTCAGAGCCCATCTCACAAAGGCCTTGGCTCTTACTACTGACGCCTTGGGGGGTACTTCTCAACATGAATTTTGCAGGGGACATCAGCATTCAAACCATAGCAATGAAAACACAGTCTGCAGGAAAGGCTGAGGCTGCCAGATAGGTCGTGATGCAAGTGGGACTGATTTTTGTGAAACAAGTTAATAATCACAGGGATAAGCAGAATTTACAATAATTATGAAGGCAGGACAGCATGGTGAGTGCGACACGGAGTGTCAGACTGGGTATAAAACTTCACTTTTCAGTAAGCTGCGACTGTGGGTACGTTAACCTTTCTTACCTTCAGTGTCCTCCTTGTAGAATGATGCTTATGATAATAGCTACTCCCCAGCACTCAGATTAAATAAGATAACGCATGAAAAGTTCTCAACATAAGGCCTGGACTCTAGCAAGGATGCTGTGAACATTAACTATTAAAGATGATGTGTGGTAAAGATAGCCATTCATAACTGCCACAAAAAGCACAGGACCATAAACTGTAACCAAGCAGAAATTAAATGTAAAGAATAATATGAACAAGAGCTAATTTCCTTCTCCAAAACCCCTAAACCTTCTGTAAGACTTGATTTCACACAATAGTGTTTAAAGAGGGCACGAGAAAACAGCAGAAGAGGGTATGTTCAAGTTTTGAAGAAAAGGCTGGGGAGGCCTGTAATCCTAGCACTCTGGGAGGCTGAGGTGGGTAGATTGCCTGAGCTCAGGAGTTCAGACACGAGTACAACCCCTGGGGGCGCCTGTGGCTCAGTGAGTAGGGTGCCAGCCCCATATACCGAGGGTGGTGGGTTCGATCCTGGCCCTAGCCAAACTGCAACAAAAAAAATCGCTGGGCATTGTGGCAGGTGTTTGTGGTCCCAGCTTCTCGGGAGGCTGAGACAAGAGAATCGCCTAAGTCCAAGAGCTGGAGGTTGCTGTGAGCTGTGATGCCACAGCACTCTACTGGGAGCAACAAAGTGAGACTCTGTCTCTTTAACAAAAAAAAGAACATGACCCCATCGCTAAGAAAATAGCTGGGTGTTGTGGCGGGTGCCAGTAGTCCTAGCTACTCTGGAGGCTGAGGCAAGAGGATTGTGTGAATGTAGGAGTTTGACGTTGCTGTGAGCTACCAGCACTCTGTTTAAGGCAACAGAGGGAGACTCTGTGGCCAAAAAACATATAAATAAAGTTAAAATTAAAAAATGTTAAAAGTATAAGTAAATAAATAAATAAAAGCACAAATTTAGGAAAAAAGTTTTGAAGAAAAGGAAACCAGAGAACACCTTCGGGGTCAGCAGGGGTAAGGAGATCACACAAACTAATTAGCAAGCTCAGAGCAGAATCCAGAGGAAGGCTATCAGCATCCTTCTCGGAAATTGTCGAAACAATTGGAGAAAATGCTAGATTCCCCAAACTACCTAGGATGGGGACTCAAGCAATTTTATATGGATAACTATAAGATGACACCAGTGCCCTGGGGAACTTAGGAAGATCTGAGTTACATACGTATAGGTATGGATGGTCACATCTACATAAAGGGTGTCCCCAAAGTCACCATACATAGGGAAAATTGGAAAGTTTAGCCAAATGTACTCTTATGTACAAAATATTGATTACAAAATTTTACAAAATATTCTTTAGGTGTAGGCCACCTCTTCATAAAATTTTGTAATGAATATTTTGTAAATGAAGGTACATTTGGCTACAATTTCCCATTTTCCCTATGTATGGTCTGACTTCTGGAATACTTTCTAGAAAAAAATTCTTGAAGGATATAAACTAAACTATTAAACAATATTTGTTGGGAAGAAGTATATCTGGAAATCTTCAGTTTTCTACTTTCTGTGTTTGAAGTATGGGCTATCTTTATAAAAATGAAAATCAATGAGGAATTTTTATAATCATGATTCTTTTGTATTGGTATAAAATCATGCCCCATTGATAATTTAGCTGATGGTGGTGTTTGGAAGGCATGAACTTTGTTATTCTCACTCCCTCTGCTGGCTGGTTGGTAGGCACACAGACGCATCCTTGATCCCTGCCTCATGGGCTAGGAGTTGCTTGAGAGAAACGGAATAATCGCACCTCCTCATTAGCCACTACAGGTTGTTAAGTTCAGAAACAGGAATATGGAAGTGGAACTAGGGGATTCTCAGTACACATGGCTCTTCCCTAGAGAATTCTTAGTGTTGTAGGCAATTCAGAGATGTCATCTGATAGTGCCCAAGACCCAACAGCAATTTCTCATGTCTGGGGAATGATCGATGAATAAATATGATCGGTGAATATCCCTGATCTGTCAAGTGACAAAATTTCAGAACTTTCCTTCTTGTGTCTGTCTGGAATCCCCCACGAAACAGAAAGAGGATGCTGCACTCAGCGAGCCAGTCCATGGTGCCCTTTGCCACAGCAGATGTTCTGCCCTCAGAAATGCCACCTGCCCTGGTGGACCTCCAGCTTCTTAAGCACATGCCCCTGGGCATTCTGGGGGACCCCTGGAATAACTGTGACTTCAGTGTGATCTCCTGGGTGCTCACTTTCTCCCGCCTGCTGCCTGTAGGTCTCTGGACTTTACACAGCACTGTTTGACTCAGCTAAATCATGCTTATGGCTAATGGAGACCTGGCCTGTGTGGCCCCAGGATACTTTTCACACATTCGCTTTTGCTGTTCACTCTCTGAGAGCCTGTCTGCAATACCCTCCTGCTCTCTGCTAGTTAGAAAACATTGTCTTCTTTCTGTACCCAGCCTTTCACCGGGAAGTTCTCACAGCAGAGGCGAAGGACCAGGGGCAATTTGTTTTTCCTGCATATTGTAAAATGAAGCACAGGTGTCTCCCTATGCTCCAGCACTGTTGATGGGCCTGGTAGCTAGTTAGCTGGGGATTTTCTGAAAGTATCATGTTGTCCCTCCCTGTGTATTCCCGCTCCCTTCCTTTGCTTCTACACGGCTCATCCCTCTCACCCTACTCAGTCTGGCTACCAGCATGTCTCCTCTTGACTAAATCCAAACTCTGAACCAACTGCACAGTCTTTTGTAAGGATGTATGCTAATGAGAATACATAGCTGATTGCCTTCTAACATTCTGTAACAGGTAGGCTTGGACGCTCTGATTGGCAAGTACACAGATGTCCCCCAGAGGATGTCAACTGTGGTCTATAAATTTAACAGATTGTTAATGAAACTTAACCTCTAGGGTTTCTCACTTGCACTAGCCCATGCACAAGCCCATTCAAAGACTTGATGTGATCTTGGAATAATCAGGGAAGAACCAATGGTCCCAGCCATGCACAGGAGGCACGACATGCTTCCCAGTCAGAGCTTACCCTCCACAATCTGGGGATGGTATAGGAAGTACAGTGAGACTAGCAGGATGTCGGCGATACCTCCATATTAGCCACATCCCTGAAAAACCTCAGGACCCAATCTTTGACCCTAAGGGTCATGAATGAAGAAGGAGATGTCTCCCTGTGAGCAACTATGACCTAGGAGTTAAGAAAATTCTTTGTTTTCCATTTTCCCCTTCTTAGGTACTTCCCAGTGGGGACAGACGGCAGCAAAGACCTAGTGAACCATCTGCACAGTAGCAGCCATCAGGGTCCATAACCAGTGGTATCAAAGGGCTGGAATCTTCCTCAGACTTTTCTGAGCACTGCCTGAGCCAGAGACTCAGATTTGGCATTACTAGTAATGAATGCTGAAATCCTAAGAAAGCTTTCTGAACTCTTCATTTCCACCCACCATGCTAGAGGAAAGATCAATTCTATATCCAGTCTCTCTGGAGAAAATATTACAAAAATTGTGCACATGAGAAGATAATTAAAGGGTGTGCAGCCCAAAGAAGTAGAAACAAAATATTATAGAACTGATAGGTCGGTAATTAAGTATTAGCTGTTATTTTTCTGAATTTTATGTTTGTACTACATATCTGTTTTTTGTTTTTTTTTTTTTATTGTTGGGGATTCATTGAGGGTACAAGAAACCATGTTACATTGGTTGCATTTGTTGGGTAAAGTCCCTCTTACAATCGTGGTTTGCCCCCAAAAGGTGTGGCGCACACCAAGACCCCACCCCCCTCGCTCCTTCCCTCTCTCTGCTCTTCCTTTCCCCACCCCACCCAAATTCTTTCTCTATCTGCTCTCCCCTTCCCTCACCCCCACCGTGTCAATAATTGTCATTAATTGTCCTCATATCAAACTTGAGTACATGGGATTTACGCTTCTCCATTCTTGTGATGCTTTACTAAGAATAATGTGTTCCACTTCCATCCAGTACATATCTGTTTTTTAAAAACACTAATTTTTGTGATTTATTTTCTCACTCTAAATATTCACTTCCATAGCTAATTTTGTATACTTTTTCTTAAACAGGGTCCACTTACCTGGTTCTGGTCTAACTCAAGCTGTTGTCTGGCTCCTACTCAAGCTGTTGCTTATTAAAGCATGACCCAGCAGGGACAGATGCATAAGGCACAAAAGTCTTTTTCTATGAGGACCAAATTAACTAAATCAATTGACTATAAATGTAAGGAAATCTATATAAGCTCTCAATTCTCTTCCATTGATAAACATATCCATTCCTGTGCCAATACCACATTTTATGGATTATTGTAAATAATAAACCATTATTTATAAATTTATAATAAATTTTGAAATTGAATAAAACAAGTCCACCAAGTCTTCTTTCTCAGACCTATTTTGCCTCCCCTATATCTATGGCATTTACACCTAAATCCTCGGAACAATCAGCATGTCAGTTTCTATAAAAATTCTTACTGGGATTGATAGAGATTATATGGAAGTGAAAAATTCATTGGGAGATATGTGCTATCTTTACCATATTGAGCTTACAATCAATAAACACAAAATATATCTCTGTTAAGTTAGACATCTTTTAATTTCTCTTAGCAATATTGCATAGTATTCAGTGTATAAGCCTTATACCTTTTTGTAAAGTTATTTTCCTAAGTATTATACTTCTTTTGATACTTAGTGTGAATAGTTTTTTTCTTAATTTCATTTGTAGAATTTTCATTGCTAATATACCGAAATAGAATTGATTTTGTATACTGACCTTGTATAACTTTGCAAAGCTTAGTTTTTAGTATGAATAGCTTTTTTGTAGATTCCATCTGATTTTTTGCAAAATTAGTCATGTTGTCTACAAGTAATGACAATTTTACCTTCACTTCCTGTCTAGATGCATTATTATTTTTTTTTATTTTTTTTGCCTTATAATAATGGCTATAATCACCAGGGCAGTGTTAAATAAAAGTGGTAAGAATGGACACCCTTATTTTATTCTCAAACTCAGAAGAAAAGCATTTAGTCTTTCATCATTATAGATGGCATTAGCTTTGAGGTTTTTAAAGATGCCCTTTATCAGGTTAAAGAAGTTTCCTTTTCTTTCTAGTTTGTTAAGAGTTTTATCATGAGTAGGTATTGGATTTTGCCAAATGTATTTCTGGATCATATTGGGTTTTGCTTTATTCTATTAAAATGATATATTACATTAATCTTTTTTTAGATATTAAATCAACCCGCACTCCAACATTACATTTTTAATAACTATACCTGGTCTTTTCTCATTTTTTTCCTACTAGAATTACTTCTTATCAGCAAATATAAAGCTTTAGCAACTGAGGTTCCTCCAAAATTGACAGTAAGAGGCATGAGCTATTGTGTTTGTAGACATGGTCTAGGGTCCATATAAGTATGTGCTAAATATTGTGTTGTCAGAATGATGAAGAACATTATTCCTAAGGTGATTTGACAATAGCAATTCTTATATAAGCCCCTCCTTTAGAAGTGTTTAGCAATAGTCCCATGACTTCTCTGAAGATTCAGCAGACTTACAGATGGAGTAAGATGGTCTGTTGATTAAAAATACAGTCCCTGCAGATAGGCAGACTCCCTAGTTTCAAATTCTGGCTGTAATACCTACTTGCTGTGTGACTAGGGGTGATTTATTTAATCTCTTTGAGCCTTAGATTTCTCATTTGTAAAACCTCTCTTCTATAAAACGAAGCAATAAGACAATTTACCCCAAAGGAATGTTGGGAAGACTACCAGTAAAGGTAAGTAAAACAGGAAGCCCAGGAGCTGGCACAGAGCTTAACAAATGGTAGCAATTATTGATTAAGACAGCTTTAACATTGCCCTCAACTCAACTAAACTTCAGTCAGGTCTCTTTCTGACTATAGATCCCTCTTCTTAGATCACTTATTTTAGAAAGCTTATCCTTATAAATTATCCCTTTGAGAGGTAAATCTTCTACAACCAAGGACTGTTTTTCCAAAGACCTGGGAACCATACTTTTGGATGAAATGTTATCATCCAAGAAAAATAACAACATTATCTCCCAGTATCTGTGAAGAAGCAAAAGCCTAACTTCAGGAAACACCAATTAACAAACACAGACAAGCTAATCATGTTCACCAACCTCCCCTTAATGTCCTTCAGAAATTTGACAATAAATGCATAAGAATCTCCCCACTTTTGTTTTCTGTGTAGTTGCGTTCAATCTCTTTCCTATTGCAACACTCTTGAATAAACTCTTCCCTGCCTCACCTGTTCAGTGTAATTTTTCTTAAGTTATTATGGTTATTATAAAGAGGAAAAAAGCATGGGTATGCCTTCTGGTTGTTTCAGCTGCAGAATTGAAGTCAATATTCACTGGAAAGAGTTTTAATAAAAGTATCTCTTTGCTAGTTGAAAAGGAAGGTGATATGCAAGAGAAAAACTCAGTTTAATTCAAATTAAGGAAGGGGGAGGCAGAAGCGGGGATTGGTGTACTCTCACCTAATGGGCACAGTGTATGGGTATGTGACATGCCTCTTGAGTGAGGGGCACAACTACAACAGGGACCTTACCTAACAAATGCAAACATTGCAACCCAAACCCTAATTGTTTGTACCCTCATAATAATCTGAAATTTAAAGATAAATAAATAAATAAATGGGAAGGTGACAAGAGTCCATGGAAAGCTAGGAGGCTCTGTGGTTCAGTTACAATATTGTCAATATTATAGCTGAAATGGGACAACTTATTCCCTTTAAAGATTGTTTTGGAAAGACTGCTTCTTTTCTCTCTGTTAATGCTTTTCAGTACAACAGCCATCATAGTTTTTAAAAGATTACAAGAGCAAAGAAGCTAAGAAGCTGAAGAAACTTAATATAACTGATGACCCAAAGAAAAGCACCAGGTATTAAACAATGACTTAAATGCTATTCATCACACAAAATTTTGCCTCTTAATGTGCCTTTATTTCTGTGTGGGCCTTTATTTCTCAATAATGAATTATGTTTCAATGAAAAAGAATAATGCCTTCCAAGTAATAGTCTCCTTATATAAAAGACAATTATGCCATAGAATTTAGATAACTTGGAAATAGTATTGAGAAACAAAAATTAGGTTAAAAGTATTGAACTAGAAAGTAAGAAACTGGGATTCTTTTGGTTTCCTCAATGAGGGTAGTACTTACTTTTGCTTTAAGATATTGGTATGACAAATGTTTTCCAGTGAACAAATCTTTCCCTACAAAAAAAGAGTCAATTTTTCTTTGCGCTGTTCCACAGACCTCTGGGAGGTTTGGGGGCTAAAACAACAACAACAAAATAACAACCAACCAATGAGAAACCTCAACAATAATAAAATGTCATATTAGAATTATTAAGCAGAAGCTGTTGAGCTGTTAATCTGCTCATAGTACTATGGTCTGAAAAAAAGAAAGAAAACTTTAGCAAATTATAAACAGCTTTGAGATGAGGAAAGAGCCGACCTTCAAGCATTCTTCTTGATTTAGTCATAAATGACTGCCTCAACCTCACCATACTTCTCTGATCTGAGGTGCCTTTCTACCGAGTCTTGGAAATTAAACTTTACCAGAGTAATAGGCCTGATGTGGCCTTCGGAATCATGGTGAACCACAGTGACCCTTACCTACTTAAGTGTTCCCTTCAAATGGAAATTAAACTCTGCCAGAGTAATAGGTCTGATGTGGCCTTTGGAATCACAGTGAATCGCAGTGACCCCTACTTACCTAAGTGTTCCCTCCAATCATGCTCAGTGTAAGCCTAACATCCTGCAGTGCCAGGATGAAGAATTGCATTGTTTTTCTAAAACCATATCACTTTGTCATCGTGTAATAGAAGGATTCATTCAGGATTGAGGGCTGCTCTTTAGTAGGCCTATTCAGGAAGAAAATTCGTCTACAGGAGCCAAAATCAAAGCATAATGTTTGCCGTTAAGTGATCCAGTTCCTCTCTGAAATAGCATTCTTCCTCTCCATGTACATTTTGGAAAATTACTGAAAGATCAGTAGGTACTTATAATGCAATCAAAGTTGAATTATCACCCAATAGGCCGAGTATTTGAGGGCACTAGCAAAACAGAGGAATCAGAAATGACTAAGAAAGGTTTAACTTTGATGAAGTTATGCAACAACTTAAAATAAAATCCATGAGGAAAGCCATTTCATTTCAGTATTCTTGTGAGTTTTATAACATTTTGAAAAAATAAATTTTCTTTTGAATTGCACATGGGGTTGTCATCACATCTTTTTAGTGTTTGGGGCTTCTAAAATTCCCAATTCTGCCCCACATACAAAAACTCCAAACACGGAGAGTTAAGGCATTAAAGATGAAAGCTAGTACCCGTACAAGTATTTATATTGCAAAAGCTTTGCCCTTCTGCAAGAACATGCAGTTTCTCAAACACTAACCTCTCTTTACAAGGTTATGCTTGTTAGCTGGGATTTTTAGCTCAATAGCAACACTGTTCATCCTTGGTTCAATTCAGATTGTAATTTCTTTTTAAACTACCTGACCCTTATAATCATATGGTGAGTCGGCCGGATCATTCATCTTCCTGAAGCCAAGTACTTGGTCTGAACACAGAGTCACTTGTGTTTCTCAAGCCTCTTAGCATCATGACGATTGGGGTGAAAAACTGTCAATTGAAAAAAGTTTGAAAGAAACCTTTCATACAGTGTTTTCATTGTCTTTTTCTTTTTCTAGAACTGAAATTTTCTGATTGTGAAAACAAAAGTCTTCCTAGATACAAGGATGAGGTTTAATTTAAGAGATAATCTTTGTTTCTAACTAAGTGTGGAAGCTATCAAGTATTTCATTGTTCCCACTGTCAGAATGCACTGAATAAGATTTTGCTTTTCTCAGGGCCCAGCATTTATTAAGCACTCAGCAAACGCTTACTGAATAAATGAATGAATGATTCTACCCAAACTCATGCCTTTGTCCTGAAGCTGTGTCTTCTGTCACACTATTAAAACATTTCATTAATGTCCGGGTTCACACCCAGAGCACCACATTCCACACACTGTGTTAACTGGATCACCAGTTGGAAGAGGGTAAGTTAGAAAGTGGACTTCTTAGACTGGGTTTCTGCCCATCCCTGAACCAATCTCTGTGACAAAGGAATGTAATTAGGATCACTGATTTATGTAAAGAAGTCCCTGCATCTGTGGAGTTGGGATGGAGTATACTCCACTAACAATATATGGCTTACCAATAGAAGAGAGAGAATGCTCCAAAGGAAAGCCTGGGAGCCACCAAGAACTGACAAGAGTGCCATAGACATCAAGTAGGAAACTGAGAAATATTGATAAAACAATTTCTGTTTTTATTATGACTCAGCAGAAAACTAATGTAACTGTGTTAGAAATAATTCCATCTCTCTTTAAATTTAAAAAAATATTCTTTATAGCAGTTTAAAAAAAAGTACTAATAGGTTTTTTGTGACATTTGACACCATGTATTTGTTTTTAAGGAACAGATCCTAAAGTAGGACGCCACCTATTGTGTAATGGAAAGACTTTTAGATTGACTAGACACTGACCAGCTGACTGCCCTGACATGTTTCTTAATCAGGTAAGAACACTATTTCCAGAGAAGTTTTAAATACATTGTGGTTGACTTTATGTAGATTGCAGTTAATATCTTTTGCATATTTTCTAAGAAACTGTTCCCTAATCAGAGGTTATAAGAACATTCTTCTGTCATTTTCCTTTTAAATCTTTTATGCATGCTTGAAGAAAAATGTACAATCTCTAATTTGGGGACACATGATTCTTTAGGTATTAATTGAATTAACTTTGGTCATTGTGTTCTTCTAAGTATTTACTTTCCTAGATGCTTGAACGAAAAAATTGAGAGGTATGTGATACATGATATCATAGGTTTCTCTGATTTTCTCTGTAGTTCTATTGTTCTAATTTTCTACCTTGTTTAGTAATTGTTTAATGTTGTTATGCCTGACCTGCCTCATTAGTTGAAATGTCTATTATTTTTCAGACTCTCTTTATTCCTATTAATGCTTTTCACCTTAATATTTATAAAGGCTCATATTGACATATCAGAGTATATATAGTGTAATTGCCCCAAGAATTATATACAGTTTAGGATGGAAGTTAAGACGTCTAACTTTAGATAGACTTTTTGATCTAAGGATTTATGGTAAATTTTCAAGAATAACCATTTAAAAATAGCAATAAAATATAACCTCCAAACTAGTAGAGAGAAAATATTCTGAAATAAGGAAAACAACTTTCAAAACTCCCAATATTGATAGACCAAAAGGAATAACAAAAAAAGCAAGAAAGGAGAAAAGGCATAGAAAAAGCAAAGACATAACATAGTAAATGAATAGTTACAATAAATATAAATGGCCTACCACAAGTAAAAAGGTTACCTTTTTTATGAGTATATTTGCTTGTTATATTATTTTCTGTAATCCTACTTTTTGTCTTTATCTTTATGTTTTTGTCTTTTGCAAACTGTATATAATGGAAAATGGGCAAATGACACCTTATCTCGATAGGGAAAAACCAGTGGATTTCTTTTTTTTTTTTTTTTTTTTTTTTTTTGCAGTTTTTGACCAGGCCTGGGTTTGAAACTGCCACCTCCAGTATACGGGGCTGGCGCCCTACTCCTTTGAGCCACAGGTGCCGCCCTCCAGTGGATTTCTTATGAGGAAGTATGAAAGCCAGAGGAAAGTGACATAACAATTTTCAAGTGCTGAATAAAAAGAACAATCAATCTAGAATTCTATTGAAATCCTTCAAGAATGAAGGAAAAAATCAAAAGACATTTTCAGATAAAGGAAAACTAAAATAATTTGTTACCAACAGAGCAGTAGTAGTAGTAAAAACAACAACAATAATAATAACAGGCTAGAAGAAGTTCTTGAAACAGAGAAGAAATGATAAATGAAAGAGTTTTGGAATATCACATAAGAGGAATGAGCCAAGTAAGCAAAAATGTACAATAGATGTTCTCTTTCCTTTTGAAACTTTAAGTATGGTCGATGGCTGAAGCAAAAATCACAATACTAGTGTAATTCTCAATGTATGTAGAGAAAACTGTAAGACAATTATAAATAGGAGAGAAGGAGACATAAACAGAGGCGAGATTTCTACATTTGGCTAGAATTGGTAAAGCAATGATACCACAGACGTCTTAAGTTACATATTTATAATGTAACACCTAGAACAACCACTAAAAGGGCCATACAAAAAGACATACCAAAAACAATATAGACAAGCAGAATGAAATTCCAAAAAATGTTCAAATAACCTATAGGAAAGAAAGAAAAAAGAAATAATAATATGATCAGAAATCAATGAAAATAAAAACATTACAATAATAGAAAAAAGTCAATGAAACAAAAAAACTGGCTCTTTGTAAAGATCAACAATATTGACAAACTTCTACCAAGATTAACAAATGAAATAAAAGAAAAAGGACAAAAATTAACAATATCTGGAATGACAAGAGGGCTATTCCTAGAAACATCAAAAGTATAACAGTACTACAAACAACTGTATACACATAAATCTGAGAACTTGGATGAAATGGATTAATTCCTCCAAAAACACATACCACCACAACTCTTTTAATATGAAATAGGTCATTTGAACAGCCATATAGCTTTTATAAAAATTGATTTAATCATTAAAAATTCCTTTCCCCAAAATCTCTGGGTTGAGATAATTCTATTGAACATTTATAAAAGAATCAACACCAATTCTAAGCAACTTCTTTTAGAAAATAGAAAAGGAAAGAAAATTTCCAATTCATTGTGAAACTAGTAGTACCCTGATACCCAAACCAAACAAAACACTACAAAGAAAAAAAGCCACGGACCACTATCTGTCATAAATACAGATACAAAAATCCTTAAGACCAGGTGATAGAATTCAGAAGTATATAAAAATATACACCTTGAACAAGGGGGGTTTATTCCAGGGATGTGTGGCTTGCTCAACATTCAGAAATCAATGTATCTACCACATTAACATGCTAAAGAAGAAAAATCATTTGATCATATAAATTGATGCAGAAAAAGCATTTAACAAAATCCAACACCAATTCATGATAAAAACTCACAGAAAAAGAGAAATAAAGGGGAACTTCCTTAACTTCAGCAAAAGCATCTACAAAAATATCTTACGGCTAATGTCAGACTTAATGTTGAAACACTGAATCCTTTCCTCCTAAAACCAGAAACAAATCAAGGATATCCCTTCTCACTGTTTTTAGTCAAAAGTGTTAGTATACAGTCACTTCAGTAAGGTAAGTAAAGGAAATAAAAAGCATACAGATCAGAAATGAAAAAAATTCATTTGCAGAAATGAAAAAAAGATAGCATTTCTTACATGATTGTCTATATAAAAAAAATCCCAAGGAATCAACAAAAACCTCCTAAAAGTAGCAAATGAGCCCAGCATGTTCTCAGGATAGAAGATAAAATCAAAAATCAAATGTATTTCTCTATACTTACCATAAATATGTGAACATGGATTAAAAAATATGATGCCATTTATAACCTCTTAAAACATAAAATGCTTAGATGTAAATGTAACAAAACATAAATCCTGTGTGCTGAAAACCATACAATAGTGATTTAAACAAAGAGGATTCAAGTAAATGAAAAGATATCCTGTGATCATGGTTTGGATGACACAACTTAGTAAAGATGTTAAATCTTTAAATCTCTCAAAACTTATATATGGGTTTAACATAATTCCTATCAAAATCCCAACAAGAAATCTGTATGTAGACAAGATCATGCTAGAATTCATATGAAAAAACAAAGGAACAAGAGTGGCTAAAGTAATTGTGAAAAAGAATACAGTGGAGGCGCTCAGTCTATTTGATTTCAAGACTTATTACATGAGAAAAGACAGCCTTTTCATCAAGTGCAGTGCTGGAGCAATGGAACATCCATACATCCCCCACCAGTGAACCTCCACTCGTGTCACATTTTATACAAAATTAACTCAAAATGAATTACAGACTTAAAAGTAAAACATAAAATTGTAATCACTTTTGGAAAAGAACAATGATTTGATCTAGGACTAGGCAAAGAGTTCTTGATACTAGAAGCATGAGCCAGATGCATAAAAGGAAAAATTAATTGAACTTCACCAAAATTAACAACTTCTGCTCTGTGAAAGACCCCCATTAAGAGAGTGAAAAACCTGGTACTGAATGAGAGAAAATATGTGCAAATCTCATATACAACAGTGGACTAGTATCTAGAATATACATACACACACACACACACACACACACATATATACACACATATGAGCGCTTCCACTGTATTCTTTTTCACAATTGGGTATATATACTTGGATTTTTTTTACTGTTTGATTTGTTTATATATATATATATATAAACACACACACATACATATATATACATATATACACACACCCACACACACACACATATATATATATGAGCACTGAGCACTTCCACTGCATTCTTTTTCACAATTGTATGTATATATACACACACACACACACACATATATATATATACACAAATCAAACAGTAAAAAAAATTCAAGTAGCAAATAAGCATATAAAACAATGATGTTCAACATCATAGTTACCAGTGACGGGTAAATCAAAACCACAATGAGGAACACTACACACCTATCATGACTAAAATTTTAAACATTGACACCACCAAATGTCATGAAAAAATGAGATCACTTGTACACCACTGATGGGTATGTAAAATGGTACAATCACTCTGGAAAGCTGTTTGGCAATCTCTTATAAACTAAACATTCAACAACTATGACCCAGCAATTGTACTACTGGGCATTTGTCTCAGAAAAAGAAGGACTCTGTTCACACACAAACCTGTACACAAATATTTATAGCAACTGTATTTTTAATAACCCAGATCTTGCCCACTGTTTTTCACCAGATAAACAGACAAACTCATGCTGAGGTACATACTACTTGCGCTAAAAGGGAACTATTGATAGACTTGATACATAGGTCTATCAATCCAGAGAATCATACTAAATGTGAAAAGTCAATCCCAAGAGGTTATATATGTTTCCAGTTACATAACATTATTGAAATTAAAAAGGTACAAAACATGGAGATTTAACTGTCAAGGAAGGGTTAAGGAGGGAGTGGGGATGAGAATGAAGTGGGTATGGCAATAGAAGGCAACAAGAGGGATCATGCAGAAAAGGCTCTGTATGGAAATGTTCTTTATCTTGGTGATACCAAATCGATATCCTGATTGTCGTATTATACCATAGTTGGGCGAGATGTTCACTTTGTGGCAAACTAAGCGAAAGACACATGAAAGTGATCTCCATATTATTTCTTACACCTGCTTGCAAATGTAATTATCTCAAATGAAAGTTGAAAAATTCAAGAGTTAGGATCAAATGTATTTTGCACTTTACAGAGAATGGGCTCTTTATTTTGAACATCCATGACATTCCAAAGAAAAATATTGATCACTTGCCTCCACTTCATACTTGAGAGAAATTTAATACATCATAGAAAATTTTTAAATTATTAAGGAAAATGACCACAGATCAGGAAGAGACATGAAGTTTACAAGGGGGCAGCCCTACTTTTGAACAGGAAATGTTCTATTGTATCCAAGATTGAACTAATATGAGTGACACATTACTCAGGTTATCTTACTAACTTTTGGTATACGTCCCACTGCAAAATAATAATGAAATGTTAAAACCATGGTAACCTTTAATGAAGTTAAAACATTAATTGTGGCCCTATAAAAAAATTGGATGTGGTCAGGCACAGAGAAAACACCTTAAAATGAACTCAAAACGACCATATCACCCAGGTTAAAAAAGAACAAAATAAAATATTCCCCAGTAAAATTTTGCTCTATCATTAACTGACAGAAGAATCAGCTTTGATATGAAAGCTTTTCCACATCAAGTCTTTAGCTAAGCAACTTAATTAAAAAAAAAAAAGCAAAAGCTTGCATCTTACATTTGGGCTAAAACTCTAATTTTTAGAAAAGTTTCTCTTTCTCCTGGTCTGAGCTCAGTATTTCAGATTCACCATTACCCAGTTGATATAAAACTTCCAGAGGGCACTAGAAAGTGAAACTGAGGATGGGTAAAGTATTAGTGGAGGCTTAATAATTGCATTTCTAAGTTTTCTACTAATGCTAACAGGTTTGGAGTTAGTAACTACTGTCTAACAGTACTTACGGTAAACACTTAAAAATTTGTACTTTGGGTTGGCCAAAGTGGGAATTAATACCTTTCAAGTTTATTTAAAGACCCAGTTCAGTTCTAGCAGACTCCCTCTCAAACAAGTGAGAGTGTTATGCCTGTACGCCTGCTCAGGAAATCTGGGTTTGCCATCCACCACTTAACATTTTAAGTCGAAATGCCAGCACTACACAAAACCTACAGGAATCCCACTCTGAATAATTAAGTGACCAACCTCTTAAAAACTTGCCAGAAGTAACAGTGTCTACAAAACCTATTTAGCGTGTTACTTACTTCTATTTCTGCATTTAAAATTAAAATTGTTCAGAGAAAAATGTTACATAATTTTCATGTTAACTAAATGATCACCAAAATGAAGAATTAAAATTGGCATATTGATTCAGTGTTCAAATCATTAGAAAATGGATTAGCATGAGCCATTAAGTTTTCTTCTTTATTCCCTTTTGATTTAAAAAAAAAAATGCCAATAGATGGGGTCAGATTCAATTAAAAACATTTTAAGGTGCATTTTACATGGAGCACACTTAACGCTTTTGCTTGGAGTGCTTTCTGATGAAATACAGATTCCAATTTCCCAGCATTGCTCACCCTTCTTTCCACTGTTTTGTCCTCTGTTGGGAGTAATAATTCTACACACGTCCTATAAATGTCCTGACTAACAGGATACCGCACTCTGAGTCAGCTGCCACCACCAAAAGAACAGCTCCTTTCTGGAGACATCACACACAAATTACAACTTGAATTAGCAGTTTATCCTTAGAAAATTAGCAATTTACTAGCTGTCTGTTAGTTGAGAAAAGAAAATGAACTTCAATTACTTGGTGGGGAGAAAACAGAATAAACAAGAGGCTGGTCCTTAGGAATTGAATGGTGCCCAAATGTTAGGTACTAGGTGGTCCAAAGGGTGATGAATTAATTCTCACATATTCTCATCCCTCCTTGCCTTCTTGCAAACTTTCCAGTTCGCATTTTATATACCACATGGCTTTTTATATGCCAAATGCTAAAATGGAAGCTCCCTGAGCGTAGAGATGGTATTCTTTAGATTCACTCTTAATCTTCTGTGCCCAGGCATGTAGCAGCCTGGCAAAGAGTGACCCTAAATAAACACCAAATTAAGTGAAGTCTTTATTAACTACCACAGGAGGGAGGGAAGGAAAAGAAGGAAGGTAATTGTGCTAGGTTCTGGGCTCCCAGAATCTTTGGATTTTGATATTGTTAAAAAAAAACTGCCTGGATATTAGTGGAGCAAGCGGCCGAGTAACAGCTTCCTTGCAACTGGGCATGGTGAGACTGAGGAGAGAAGACTTCAGGCATCTCTGGCTGGTGGGATCTGCCCAGAAACATCCCTTTAGGGACACAGGGAGACAGTGTGAGACTTCTGGACCCCCTGAGGAAGGCAAAAGGGGCGGAGATCGGGCAAGTGGCTGCATGTGTTCATTCAGTCTAATCCTGCCAGCAGCTGTGGGTGCAGCAGCAGTGAGATTGCAAGCTGGAAAGGCCAAAAGTAACAGTGAGCTGTTTGGGTTTCTCTTGGACTGGGCACTTGGTTGAACTGCCTTGGGAGAACTTGGGCAAGAGTGCTGAGGTCTTTGAGTGCTGTCTGGGGCCCCAGACTGGGCTGCCAAGCCAGATGGAGCTACCAGTGTTTGGTTGTGGGTTGTATGGAGCCATTGTGGGAGAACTGACCTGGCAAGCTCCACCCTCAGGGTCACAGAACAAGCATCGGGAGGGAGTGAGTAATCTAGTGACCTAGCAGCCTAAAGGCGGGGACTGAGACGCCTTTCAGCCTTAGCCCTCAGGGGCATAGGGTGAGACCGGTTTTGGCATACTGGGCAAGTGGATAGCCACTTAAGGAGTGATCCCAGTCACAAGCGCTTTCCTGGGAAAGCTTCTGCTTAGCCCAAGTTAGCAATTTAAAGTGCCTTCTAAGCAGCCTGAGGAGGATTTAAACTCTCCACCGTGTGGGGTTGGAGAAATCATTAGAGGCCTCCGGTCTCCATTTTGTACAGCCATATCAACATCGTGATTAACATATCATACCACAGAAGATCACCTCTTGCCCAGACAATATCATCAAGATATATATACTGCTTTGTTTTTGGTTTGGTTTTGTTTGGTGTTTTTTTTTTTTGTTTGCTTGTTGGTTTTTATTATTGCTGTTTTGTTTTTAATTTCAACATTTTCCTTAAAGATTTTTCCTTTCAAGCTTTCTGGGCAAGATGGCAGCCGAGTAACAGCTTCCTTGCGGCTGGGCATGGTGAGACTGGGGAGAGAGGACTTCAGGCATCTCTGGCAGGTGGGATCTACCCAGGAACTTCCCCTTGGAGACACAGGGAGACAGCATGAGGCTTCTGGACACCCTGAGGAAGGCAAAAGCGGCAGAGACTGGGCAAGTGGTTGCGTCTGTTCTTTCGGTCTGATCCTGTTGGCGGCTGTGGGTGGGGCAACAGTGGGACTGCAGGCTGGA
>CAUYRH010133246.1:0-11021 GCA_963574655.1 Perodicticus potto
CTTTATGCTCCCGAATGTTCCTGCTTCAATATTAAAAAATGAACGAGGAGGGACATAACATGGGAAACCCAAGGAAAAACATTTTCATGGAAGACTTTAGAATAAGAGTTAGTCTTTCCTGTTTACATGGATGGAGCTGGAGCATATTTTTCTTATCAAAGTATCTCAAGAATGGAAGAAAAAGTATCCAATGTACTCAGCCCTACTATGAAACCAATTTATAGCTTTCATATGAAAGCTATAACCCAATTACAGCACAAGAAGTTGGGGAATGGGGCAAGGGAGGGGTGGGGAGGGGAGAGGATAAGTGGCGGAAGGGTATTGGGGGGTCCACACCTACGGTGCACCTTAGAAGGGTACTAGTGAAACTTACTAAATGTAGAATATAAAGGTTTTAATACAATAACGAAGAAAATGCCATGAAGGCTTTGTTAACCAGTTTGATGAAAATATTTCAAATTATATATCAAACCAGCACATTGTACCCCATGATTGCATTAATGTACACAGCTATGATTTAATCAAAAAAAAAAAAAACAAGCATTTGCATTCTATAAAAAGTTTAAAATCTTCCTTTGAATGGAGCTGCAGTATGTGCTGTGGAACACTTATTTCTTTACCTTGCTGTGCTCCACACAGACCAAAGACGCTGGTGAAACTTACTCTACAGAAGAGACAAACGTTCAGCAAGGGTGCTGTGTTGACACCTCAGAGTTCTAGCTATGTCAAAAGTCTGACCCCTGTGACTTGTTTAAGCCATTTGCCCTCCTGAGCTCGCTCTTTAGGCACCTGGGTTGAGAACATGGCGGAGGCAGTTGTTTAAAGTTGAGACTGTGTTTAGCACAGGGTCACATCCCTCCATGTCTTGGAAAATGTTTTGCCAAGCAGAATTCCCTTCCAATATTCTGCATATTGTAGGGATGATTCTGGAAGTCGTCAGCTGACACCTCTTGCTGTTCTGTCATTTTTACTCTGATGTATTGTTTCTCTGTCTCATTAAAATGTTTGTCGGTGGGTTCTAAATGCCTTGTCTGCCACTGTTTCTTCCACATTTTCCTCCATGTCAATGATGACTTCTTTACTTATTTATTATGCAATATTATACATTATGTTTTGGCTTTTTTCTTTTATATTTTCTATAAGGCCTTCAAAATTTTCAAAGATTTTCATGCACTGCACCTTAAAGGCTTTTATTATTGGAGAAATAAAAAGATCTTCTATGTTGGAGTTAACATTTTTGAATTTACAGCAGTATTCTGGGGAATTATCCAAAATTCATAAAATCATGAAGGCAACATTTTTGCCCTGGAGATAGCATTCAGCTTCTGGGATTGTTCCACTGGACTAGCATACAGTACAGATTTTTCCATTTCAATGCTCACCATATTTTCTTTTATTTTTTCAGCTGTCTCAGTTCTGGAAAGCCCATAGATTTTAATCTCTTAACACCACTAGGGGTTAAAGTCTCCCTTGGTTCTGGTGCACAGTAGCAAGGTCACACTGGTCTCTGGGCTTTGAAATATTTAAAGTGGGGATATTGGAGCTATTTGTTTTATTATACATAGGTTTTTTTGTCTGCCAATACCCTTGTAAACAAGCCAATCCCATTGTTATTGAAACTTGCTCCTCCACATAACCCTTTTTTGGTATAATACCTAGCAGGATTTTTCAAACTCTTCCCTTCCCCTTAGATCTTTAGACCCTGTCTCAACTGCAGGTTGAACATTTCCCTACACATCACCTTCCGAAACGTGTGAGTCAGAAAGCACCAGATGAGAAATCTTTAGCATTTTCATGACCCTGAGTATAATGACTAAATTTCTTTGGCTTTTAGCTTCATAACAAAGCTAAGTGCTACAATTTTTTTTTTCTCAGTAATCATCTCATGAATCAAACATTCATCTGCTTTTCGGTCTGTTCCGGAGCATCACATGGTGCACTATAGATGCGACCTCACCACTTTCCACCCAGGTCGGTGCATTTCCTCTTCTGTTCCCTGGATGTTGCCTATTGTTCCTTCGTTGACATTGCACTTACCGCCATCACCATGGGAGCCCACACCTGAATTTAGCACCTCCTGCATGTTTTGTCCCTACAGTTCGTCACAGTTTCCTTGCACTTAGGGACACAAGACAGCAGGTTAGCACCATACAGGGGAAAATTTCACACAATGGAATCAACAAAAAAAAAAATAAAAAAAGAAAGGAAAAGAAAAAGCACACCAAATTACTAAATTTATGGTGATAAATAGATCATGAGAAAGATACTTATTGATAGGATGAGAGCTAAACAAGAAAGCAAAATACATATCCTTTTTTACCTTCGGCTGGGAACTTACAGGTGGGACAACAATTTTTTGCCACTTTACATGTATAGCTGGATGGCTACAAAAGCATCAGGAGCAACGATCTAGGGGTTACACAATAATTCAGCAAGTACACAAATTCATAAATATAAAATCTGAAAATAATGAAAATAGACTGTACATCATGCAGTTGATATTTATTTTCTTTTGGTGCTACAACAAATGACTACAAGCTTAACATCTTAAAACTAAACATACCCTTTTATTATCTCCATTTCAATGGGTCAGAAATCTAGGCACAGAGAGACTCAGAGTTCCTCTGCACACAGACTAATAAAACTAAAATCCTGATTCTGAAAATAGGCAGTCAGAAAAAGATAAGACTGATGGCAAAGTGTCACCTGTGCACTGCTCTTAGTTTGAGTGTCTGGGGAAAATTCTGCTTGCAAGTTCATTCTGGTGTTTGGAAGAATTCAGTTCTTTTTCATGCTTACCACGTGGCTGAGGCCACCTTCAAGGCAGCCCAATCCTCCCATTTAATCCCTTCTGTTGCCAGCCTGAGAAAGATCTCTGCTTTTAATAGCTCAGGTGATTAGATAAGGCCCATCAGGATAATTCAGTTTTATTCCTGCATTTTAAAATCAAATGATTGATAACATTTTTAACTTTGTAAAGCCTCCTTTGCTATGTAAAATAAGTTATTTATGGCAGCAACATGAGGGTCCAAAGATCATGAAAGCCAAAGTGCTACCTCCTGCACACTTTTAAAAATGCAAAACTAAAATATTGTACAATGGCATGTAGGTTTAAAAGTTTATAAGACTAGGCCAGGCCACCAGGGCTCACGCCTGAAATCCCAGCCCTCTGGGAGACTGAGGCAGGTGGATCACTTGAGCTCAGGAGTTCTAGACCAGCCGGAGCAAGAGCAAGACTTTGTGTCTACTAAAACTATAAAAGATATCTGGGCGTTATCATGAGCTCCAGTAATCCCAGCTACTCGGAGGCTGAGGCAGGAGGATCATCAAAATTATCAGTTGACTATGAAAAGCTGAGCAGTCTAAATAAATGTTGATAGAGAAATAGGAAAATCTTTTTTTTTTTGTATTTTTTTTATTAAATCATAGCTATGTACATTAATGTAATCATGGGGTACATTGTGCTGGTTTTATATACAATTTGAAATATTTCCATCAAACTGGTTAACATAGCCTTCATGGCATTTTCTTAGTTATTGTGTTCAGACATTTATATTCTGCATTTAGTAAGTTTCACCTGCTCTTAACTGAAAATCTCAGCATTAGAAAGGTATGAGTCTTGCATCACCTCACTGCACCACTCACAAGGCACTGTCTGTGGAGGAGTTTTAGCCAGTAAACAAACAACTGTACTGGAACACCTTCCCTACTCACCTGGCCCCTGGTGACTTTTTTCTTTACCCAAAGATAAAGGAAATATTGTCAGGAGGACATTTTGATAACATTCAGGACATCAAAGGTAATATAATGACAGTTCTGGTGGCCACTCCAGAAAAAAGAATTTCAAAATTGCTTTGAAAGGTGGACGAGGTACTGGCATTGTTACATAGCTTCCCAAAGAATGTACTTCAAAGTTGACCACAGTGATAATCAGCAATGAGGTATATAGCACTTTTTCTAAGATGAGTTTGTGAACTTAATTGTCAGACATCCAATCTGTACTATTTCCAAAGTTCCTCTTGTCTTATTTCTAGTCTTACTCCATAACGTTCTGAGATGATGCTTGATATGATTCTAGCTTTTTAAAACCTTGTGTAGGCATGCTTTCTGGCCTAACAAGTAGTCTACTGTGTAGAGTGTTTGGTGTGCTTGTGAGAAAAAAGTGTATTCGGCAGCTGGTAGAGAAAATGTTCTATAAATACCTGTTAGGTCTGTTTGGTGTAAAGTGCAGCTTAAATTCGCTGTTTCTTTGTCAGTTGTTTTGTACAGATAATATAAAATTGGGGTGTTGAATTCCCTCAAATTATTATATTGAATTCTATCTGTTTTTTTAGATCTAATAATGTTTGTGCTATATGTCTGGATCGCCCACTATTGGGTGTATATTTATTCAGAATTATTGTTGCTAAATTGATCTCTTTATCATTATAGGGTGATTTTTTATGTTTTTTTTTATAGTTTTTGACTTAAAGTTTGTTTCATATGACTTCCATTTGAATGGAATGTATTTTTCCATCCCTTCGTATTTAGTCCTCATGTGCTTTTACAGGTAAAGTAGGCACTATATGTTGTAGGCAGCATCTAGTTGGGTCATGGTTTATTTTTTATTATTTTTTCTTTTGCCATTTATCTTTTTTATAGCAGATAAATGTTTGTTGTTTTAAAACCTTTATCCAGTCTGTACTTTCTTGTCACGTGGTATGTGCAGGTGGGTGTAAGTGGCTGTATTAGTGGCAGGCTTGTGAGCCCAACACAGCCCCATGGGAGGCGTGTGCACGACTTGCAGTGGTGGGCAGGGCAGCCTGATGGCCAGGCTCCCAGATGGTGTGAGCACCTGCAATCTGGGCAGAACTGTCCTTAGGCCCTTTGGTGGTGCAGTGAATACTAGCTGTTAGGGTGGAATGGGCTGATCCCTAGACCCCTGCTTTATGCTGTACTCAAGAAGTGGCAGAAGTGGTGGCTGTGGTGGGAAGATTGGGTCTGTCCTTACGCCCTTGGATAGCACCTAGATGGTCAGGGCTGTGGGTCTACTGAAGCCTAGTGTAAGTGTATGACAGGCTAACTGCCAGGGGCAGTGGGGCTGGTGTCAGCAGCAGCGGCCCCAGGTAGGCTGTGCTGAGACATGGGGCTTGTGTGTTTTTGCTTCCTTGAACTGGGGGCCACTTCCCTGGTGCTAAACACCACCTGTTTCCCGGGGTTTAGGACGCTGCATGGGCTTGGGTACTGGGGACCCAGATACTGACTCCAACCAGTATCCTGATGCTATAGCCCTGTGTGTGGGTGTCGGGGGACGTTAGAAAGTCTCCAAGGTTGTAAAGGAACAGGAGCTATTGGACCCCAGGGTAGAAATTAATTTGGTGGTGGTTAGGCTCTCCAAATGGTGGCATGCTGCAGGCCTGCACTTGGGCATGTGTGGGGCCCGGAGCACACTCCCTTTCTGGAACTGTGCCTCTGCAAGTGGTGCAGGCAGCACCCTAGAGTAGTTTAGGGGCCACCAGGTCTGGGCAAGGGGTTTCCCAAGAGCTAGGACTGCAGGAGTCTGCTTGAGAATGTGGACTGTCAAAGGCCTCTCACTCGTCTTTTCTCCTCACCGGGGCATTCATCCCAGCTCTGAGCCCGTTATAGTTGGGCTGGCACTGTAGTTGGGCTCCTCACCGGGGCTGACATCCCAGCTCCATGTCTCAGAGGACCCTGCCAGTCTCCTGCTGAATTCCTGTGTTCTCTCTTAAAGGGTCTAGGAGATATGTGGTTTTCTATCATCTGCTTTGGTATTTCTTTATGGAAGACATGAGCGTTTGGTTTTCCGATTAGCCATCTTGTAGCCCACCCTTGTTTCGTGTATTTTAAATAGTACAAAATTCCCATTACAGAGTCACAAGAAAGAGAACTAAACTGAAAAGGAGATTTAAGTCAATTTTTGTCACCAACAATGAAAAGATGGAATTTTACCCATCTTTTCCTGATTTCGTTTTGCTAACTTCTCCACGTGGCTGGCTGGTGATAAAGAGAAAATACATCCTGATCATTTTAGGGAAAGGAGCCCATACCTGGCTGTGCTCACAAGCTGCTGAAACAGTGATTCGGGGCTCGAGTCAGTACACTTGGAAATCAAAGCGAGCCTCTCCCGGTGCCTTGCTCTTTGTTGAATGGAAGTGCAAATCTGTCATAGATAGATGGAACTCTGTCTTTCTGATGGTGTTAATGGTGACAAGTGAAAGGACGTCTGGCAGTTTTACTGAGACCCCCAGAGAACAAGAGTCAAACTCAAGATACAAACAGTAAAAGAACGTCGCATGAAAGTGATACAGGACTTGACAGGTTGAAACACAGTCTCAGTAGGTTGGGAGGAGAAAATAAAGTCAAGACCTATCAAATTAACTACAAGTCTCCAGGATTATAGTATTCAGAAGACAAAAGTCACAGAGCGTTTGGGTCTTGGCTCTCTACATCAAAAATTCAGTTAACTCTTCTGATCATGGGGAATTTCTGATAGTGGGTCTCACACCTTACAGCAGCATTGACAATGGCTAACTAGTTGAGCAGTATTTAGCAAAGTCACCAAGCTGAGAGTAAAATTGCTTATTTTGTGTGTCCAGCACTCATTAGCATGTGTGTTTGTGCATGTGTATCTATTAATATTTGTGCAGGCTTTGCCTCCTGAGAGCCAGTTCCCAAATGAGAATATTCTGAAAGATTAAGGGACACATGTTTGTGAATGAAAGGGAACTCATTTCCTATGTGGATTTTTATGACTGTTATTATTTAAGTGGCACAAATTAAAATGAGGAGAAAAACACTCACAGTTCTTTTATGGTGGGAATTATTGTGAATTTCTGTATGTGGTGCAGTTCTAAGCCTCTCGGGCACTTTAATGCCTTCTCTCTTCTAACACGTCTGGGTTTCCTTTGTCTCACTTTGTTTGTGGGGGTGGGGGCAGAGTGGAGATCTGGACTGCACATAGACTATATCAACACCCAGAAGATTTCATCACAGGGATATAGCTGACTTTCCGGAAAATCCCGTAAACAATTTCTACAGGTGGAAGTCAATAGCAATGCTTTTCTGGTGTGCGTAATGGCCTGTTATTATATCATTACAGAGAAGCAACTGTAGCTTGCTATTAGACTCTGCAGGTCAGCCCACTTTTACTGTACACGGGTCTTCTTTTACAGCCATCTAAAAAATCTTCAGAGAGCAGTAGAGAGGAGTAAGCCACACAGCTTAAAGAGGAATTTGCCACAGGTGAACATTTAATTAGTCCCTTGTTCAATAGGATTGACCTTCATTATGGATCTGCTGTACAAATTTCCCTATAATGAAAAGCGGACTTGATGTTGTTCCAATTTCTGTGTCAGGGAAGCTTCACAACACATGTGGCATAACTGGAAAAGCAGAGGGAAGAGCTCCACATCCTGGGGAGTTACTTCTGGAACACTGACATGTCTTATTTTAATTCTGGTTTATGTGTTCCAATGTACATGCTAAGCTTACGCACAGAAAAAGAGGAATTTTCCTGTTCGGGCACTAAAGAACTCATAACATTTACTGGAAATGATAACATTATTATTAGTAGTAGTAGTAGTAGTAGTAGTAGTAGTATTATTTTGAGACAGAGTCTCACTATGTCGCCCTGGGTAGAGTGCTGTGGCATCAACTCAGCTCACAGCAACCTCAGACTCTTGGGCTTAAGTGATTCTCTTGCTTCAGCCTCCCAAGTAGCTGGGACTACAGGCACCCACCACGACGCCCGGCGATTTTTTTATTGCAATTGTCATTGTTGTTTGGCAGGCCCAGGCCGTGTTCGAACATGGCTGCCTTGGTGTATGGGGCTGGGGCCCTAATCCCTGAGCTACGGGCCCCGAGCCTGGAAATGATAACTTATGACAGGTCCAGTTGTAAAAGTTTAGAAAACATTGCGATCAAGCATATTATTACCAAATGCTTGGCATATTTTCCTATTGACTTCATTTTTTTTCACACGCATGTTTTAAAAGCTTTATTCCCAAGATGACATTAAATGTGTAAATACTTTATGAAGGTAAATAGCTGTATGAGAGAAAACAGGGAAGAAGCCATTAGGTGATGGGAGGGAAACCCATCAGGCCACAGAATAACTCTGACTCAGAGAGAGACTGACAGTCGTGCGGTCTGAGCTCCGTATGGGGACCCACTGGGAACCCCTCACGCCGACATCTGCTGAGGTGCCCAGGTCCCCCAGGAGAGGTGGCGCCTTAGTCACTTGGCCAGACTCAGTCCTGCTGAGAACGCTCAGCTTACATCTTCTGGTCCCGAGACGTGGGATCAATAACGTATCACTGCTCTTTCCATGAATTTTGCAATAAGATGTGGAGACTGTCCAATCTCTTGACAAAGACTATGGCTTTTTTTTTTTTTTGACAAATTATATTCTCAAATAGCTTGCCTTTCTATATTTTGCATACTTCGAACTAGAGAAGGATTTAAGACAACATTTAATAACATAGAGTCTATAATTCTTAATTTGTGTGTATGTGGGGTAAGGGTACAAAGAGGGGTTCAGCTTGTAGGTATCAATTATGGAAACTATTCCTTACACCGGTTTTATTCCATAGTCATGTTTTTTAAAATCACTTAGTTAAAAATCATAACAGAAATCCACATTCCAGTTGAAGACTGATGAAAAGCTATTGACATTGGATAAATACAATATTGCTAAAGTTTCAGAAGAATATTTCTAGATTTCTTAGCAGGCCAAGCGTTGCATGCATTTCAATATTCAGCTGTTTACTGTTCCCTAATTTGCTTTTTCAGGTTTGTGGTGCTCCCCACTGTGTGCTCACATTCCTTGTTTACCTAGCTGCTTCTTCCAGCGTGCGATCCAGTGACCATCTGATATATGAACTATAATCTTTTGCTCTATATCCTCATTTTGTTGTGCTGTTCTGATAGTATTAGAACTGCAGAAGTCATCTAAAAATGGGAATATGGTAATTGGTGGGGCCACACCTGTGGTGCATCTTAGAAAGGTACAGGCGAAACTTACTAAACGCAGACTACAAATGTCTTCATACAATAACTAAGAAAATGCCATGAAGGGTAGGTTAAACAGTTTGATGAAAACACTTCAGATTGTATATGAAACTAGTACATTGTACAACTTGATTGCACTAATGTATGCAGCTAAGATTTAATAAAAAAATAAATAAATAAAAATAAAAATGGGAATATATACATGCATGTCATCTTATAAGATAAGTCTACCATAGTTACTTTAAAATTTTTCTGCAGGAAAATCTCACAGCTGATAGTTTTCTTTTGAGTTTATTACACTGCCCTTTATTTAAGGTGCTCATTCAAGCCGCATGAAAAAAAAATGTCTTTTTTTTGAAATTAAATTTGAAAAAAAAAATTGTCTTTATATGAAGTGAGCGTGCAGAAGCTGCAGTGAAAAAGAAGACAGAGGGTCTGACAGTAAGTGGGTCTGACGAGACGCTCCAAGGTCTCGAGTTTTGTTCCCAGGTCTTCCACTAACAACCTCCATGGTTTTGAGCAAAGCCTTGAACATTTCTGAGTCCTGGGCATTTTCATTGCAAAGTCATAACAATAAATTCTGAATGCAATTAATTAGACAATGCATAAAAGCTTTGATAACAATAAGACTCTGAGTAATTATTATGAGGTCTTTTATCATTTCATTTCAGTGAGAAGCAGTGAATAATATAAAATCAATCTAGAAAATATGGAGTTATCACAACAGAAACATTGCAATTATTTTAGTCAATATCAATATGTAGTACTCTATTACTTTCTTTTCTTTCTTATAAATAACATCACTATCATAAATACGTTTTGCTAGGGAATACACAAATTCAGGGCTACCTCCTCTTGAATGAGAAAAATAATCAGAACACTTTTATTTGTCTGCAGCAAAGAAATATTAAATACCTGAGGCAATGAAGACTTCAATTATTCTGATTTGATTAATTCACATTGCATGCCTGTATCAAAACATCACATAGTTGTATCAACAGACAACTATGATGTACCCATGACAATTGAAAATTAACAAATTTAAAAATACACTATAATGAATTTATTTCTATGGTGTTTATGTGTTCTTTTTTAAATTTTAAACTTCTTCTCTACCAATTCCTTTGCAATGACCAATCTTTTGCAATTCCAGCTGGCATGCTCAAGGCTTAATATAATGTTTTTCATTTGAAAACTGTCATAGACATAACACAGTTCTGGTGCTATCTTCCTTATGTGACACATTTGAACCAAATAGCTTTATTGAGGTCTCACCTATTTCTGAACATGCCATTTATTCTTTTCATCCCTGAACACTTTAAAATGCCTCAAATGGAATATAAATGTTTCTACCAGTTTATCAAATTATATAAATGAGTTGAGTTTATGCTAAAGCATGTCATGAACAAAAACAGATCATAAATTACATGAAAACACTATATGTATTTATTGCTATTTATCATCATTTATTTAGATTAACTGACAAGTCTAATAATTTCTTGTCTCTGCACACTCACTCAGTGTAAGCACGGTGCTGTGTTTGTATCAGTGTAAGTCATCTGGCAAATGGATGGCTATTTTTCTTGTGTGGAAGAATTTCATTCATACAGATAGAGCAAAGGTCCTTTACTGCCATCACCTGGAATAAAGGAAAACAACAGAGGAACGCTAATGAAGGAACACGCGTCTAAATTTAAGATGTGTTCACTTGGTGGACATTTATCAAGTGTCTATGAGCAAGGCACCGTCTTAGCCCATGCACTGTAGTTACCAAGTAGAAACAAGAAAGACAGAGAGGATGGAAGGATGTAAACTCTGGCTATAAAAATTTATGATCTCCTCCTTTAGGCCTTTAGTCTCAGGGTACATATAGGTGTATGGGTTCCTTGGCCAGGAAACGAATGAATACAGTTCCTTCCGCTGGGGGCAAGGTGAATGAGTGTATCAATGAATGGATACAGTCCATTCATGGAATTGAGGCCTAGGAAATTCACAAGAAATTGACCTAGGCA
>CAUYRH010133247.1:0-10141 GCA_963574655.1 Perodicticus potto
ATTTGGAAAGACGGAAAATCTAAAATAATGAAAATGTGGAAATCATATTTGCCAAATGATAAACCATAATGGAGAACAATTAATTCCTGACAAACTCAGAAGAAATCCTACGATGAAGTGGTTAAGAATATGAACTCTGGAGTAGAAATTCGCCATTGGTATGACTTTGTGCAAATTACTAACATTATCTCATTTGTGAAAACAGATGATCATTTAACCTCATGTACAGGGTGATTGGAAGAATTAAATGAGATAATGCACGAAGAAATTAAACACACATACAAAAGATCTTAACACACAGTCAGTATGTAATAAATGTTGGATCCTAATACTAAAGATGATGGACTAACCAAAAGTAAGACAAACTTAACAAGTTCTTTCAGTCCATAAAGGACAAGGATAAAAAGATAAAGCATTCTGTGATAAACACATGATCAATACAAAAAATATATTTCATAGAGGGAGCCTGTGGATATTTGGTGATCTTGAAACAGAGAGTAAAAGAGAGAACAAAGCCGATCATCAAAGACATAATAGAAAATTTTTCTTCTCTGAACAAAGGCCTTTTTGTAAAAATTGAAAGGACTGTAAATGTATTAGGGAAAATGAATAACATTAATTCCTCACCTACACATATCTTAATGTGTTATTTTTTCTTGTTGGAATTTCTAAATTTGAGTTATAAAAACAGTACTTTCTGACTATCCACTTAAAATAGGAATAAAATAGTAATAAGCAGATAAAGAAAAGCTAGTCCACAAAAAACCCAGATTTAACTTAAATCTAGTCTCTTTTGCAACGCAAAATTGTGGCAGTTTTACTCAGAAAAAAAATTCATGGGTGAAGATATTTGTACACATGCTATCACTCAGGAATTAGGCAGACAGTTACCCTTCCTGTGTAAAATATTTGAAGTTTTTTCTAAATTAAACTACTGTAAAATGTGCTCTAGGAAAGAAACAGACAAAGCCTCAAGACATAAACAATTAAACTCTACGTAAATGAAAGAATCTCCTTCTACTGTAGGGCATATATGTGTATGTGTGTATATATACATAATATTCATCAATATATGGGCATTTATATTCATCTCATATCATGGCTGTTGTGATTATTGTTGCAATGAACATAGGAGTGCAGATATTTCCTTGCAATTGTGATTTTATTTCATTTGAATACATTTGAAGAATAAAGATTTCTGGATCATATGGATGAACTTAGAGGACATTATGCTAAGTGAAATAAACTAAGCACATAAAGATGAATATTGCATGACCTCACTTATAGACTCACTTATGAACAGTTAAACTCATATAAATAAGGACTCGAAAAGTGGTTACTAGAAGTTGCAGTGGAAAAGGGGATATGGTGGTCAAAGGGTACAAACTGTCAGGTACATAGGATAAATGAGTTCTGGAGATCTACCACATGGTTACTGCACCTAACAATACTGTATCGTTATTCTTGAAATTTGTTAAGGAAGTAGACCTTAAATAGTCTCATCACACACATGCACACACACACAGGAAACTATGTGAGGAGATATATATGTTAATTAGCTTGACTGTGGTAATAAATCCAAACATATATGTACATTAAAACATCAAATAGAACAATGGAAATGTGTACACTTTGTAATTTGTCGATTGTCCCTCAATAAAGATGAAAGGATGAGAGGTATTGTAAATGTATGTGGTAAGTGCAGGGAAGTTTCACCATAATTATCTCTGTGTATTCATGAAGTGTATTAACTCAATAAGCCAATTTTCAGGACAAAACATCACAACGATTGAAATTCTAGGCAATTTTGCAACATTGGAAGGAATAAGATGTCATGTTAATACATACTCTAAATAAATGGTTTTAGTGTAATTAATAAATAACTTTACATTTATTTAGAAATAAGAAAATGATATTGTAAAAGACAGAAGTATTTAAAGTAATTAAAAATTGATTTCACAACCCCCCAATTGTATTATCAAGGACTGAATGAATAGAGGAAAATAATGTAATAAACTCTGCATCTCATAATAGGACTGAGAATTAAAGGAGTTATTTCAAACGAAAAAGTAACATAATTCTTAATCAAGAATGAGATCTTGGAGTAGTACCAAATAAAATCAGGAGGAAAGCAAAGATATTATATTATATTATACTATTTTTTCTTTTTTTTTTAATTTTAGAGACAGGATCTCACTATACTGCTCAGGCTGGAGTGCAGTGGCTATTAACTTCTCATGGGTTTTTGAGGAACCTCCATAATATTCGTTACAGTAGTTGTGCTAATTTATGTCCCTACCAATAGTTCCCTTTCTGTACATTCTCACCAGCATTCATTATTGCCTTTTGGAGAAAAGCAATTTTAACCGGGGTGATATGGAAGGATAGTGGGGAGTGGGGGGATAAATATGGTTAATGGGTGCAAAAATATAGTTGTTATTTAGTTAGGTACACTGAACAATACTTGATGGCAAAGCAAACTGACTAAAATCAACAATAAGTTAGGGTATATTTTAAAATAACTAAAAGATTGGAATTAGAATATTCCTAACACAGAGCTAGTAAATGTCTGTGGTAATGGATATCCCAATTACCTTGATTTGACTAACTCACAATGTATGTCTGCATGGGAACATCAAATATACCCTATAAAGATAGAAGACTATTGTGTTCTGATAATTGTTAAAAAATAAAGCAGGCTGCGCATGGGGGCTGACGCCTGTAATCATAACTCTCTGGAAGGCTGAGGCAAGTGGATTGCCTCAGCTCAGGCGCTCCAGAGCAACTTGAGTAACAGCAAAACCCCATCTCTACTAAAATGAGAAAACTAGACTGGCGTTTTATGGCAGGTGCCTATCTTCCTAGCTACTCAGGAGGCTGAAGGAAGAGGATCTCTTGAGTCCAAGAGTGCGAGGTTGTTGTGAGCTATGGACACTACTGCACTCTGCCCAGGGCAACTGAGTCAGACTCTGTCTCAAAATAAATAAATAAATAAATAAATATAAAGCAGCTAAGAATGATGTTAAAAACACACAGGCTGCTCATGAATGAAATGATAAATTCATTAGTAAGCAAATTCTCAAAATTTGCATAAATGGAGTCATATGAAATTTTAATACAGTAATATATTAATATATGTTATCTACATTCATAAATTAACTCCTCTCAAATATATTTGTGCATTTGGTATAAGCTGAATAAAAATATCTACTGATAAAAGATGAGACAATAATCTATGAAATTCCCTATAAAAATAGTTTATTTAGATAAATTTAAAGAAAGTACTGAAGAAAAACTGGAAATGTAATTTGACAGAAATGGCAAATAATGTTTTATAAATTTATAAATATTCAGACACTAAAATATTTTATAAAACATCAAAAAAGCAATATAGAAATGGTAGAATAATTGGCAAACAGTTTTATGGAATAAAATACATAGCTCAGAAACACAACCTATATATGTATATATATATATATGTATATATATATATATATATATATATATATATATATCAGTGATATAGAAATCATCATAGATTAACATAAAAAGATAAAATTACTTTTTAAATGGTAATGGGATATTATAGTTATTGGCATGGAATTGACAGAAGCAGAAATACATTAGCCCCTCCACCTCATAGTATATGTAGATATAATTTCAGAAAGATTTCAGTGTGAAATATTTAGAAATCACATATTTTTAGAAAACAAATGGTGAATATTTACCTTGCATTTGAACGAAATTTCTATGTTTAGAGGCAATGAAGAAACTGCAAAGTGGTAAAACAGCAACTTTAAAAATAGATGAATTTAAAATATCTTCATGTAAAAGAAAGAACAACCAAAATCCAAGACAAAAATGAAAACTAGTGAAAAAATGTGTCTTTTATATTGCAGATAATTAATACTTGGGTCATTACGAAAGTTCTGAGAAAGACTTCTATGACCCATTATTTCACTTGCACTTCCAAGAAACTCAGGTGACAGTGTCCTTTCTGATTAACTCATGCAAATTTCAACTTGCTGGACTTACTAGTGTTGCTGGGAGGGCTTCATTTAGTTTCATCCATGTAGATTTTACATTTCTTGATTTTTGTTTATATCAAAACTTTTATATTTTAATTTATAAATTATCTGTATGATAGAGTATCATACAGCAATATTTATGAATACATTTTCCATTAAGAAAGTATTTTCATCATAATTTCATGCATAGAATGCCAATTCCCATATATTTCATGACATTGACTACATGAAAATATATATAGATATAAAGACTGCATCTGCATTTACCAAATATCCCTGGGCAATGAGATAAGTAAATATTATTTTAAATTTTTTTCTCTGTACTTGTCAAACTTTTATGAGTATTCTTATTTCATTAAGCACACCCTGATAAAGGTATGTATATGTTTTCATCTTTTTATTTTTTATTTTTATTTTTTTGAGATAGAATCTCACTCTGTTGCCCTGGATAGAGTGTCATGGCGTCTTACCTCAGAGCAATATCAAACTCCTGGGTTCACTTGATTCTTCTTGCCTTAGCCTTCCAAGTAGCTGGGACTACAGGAACCTGCCACAATGCCAAGATTCTCTTCTTTCTTTCTTTCTTTCTTTCTTTCTTTCTTTCTTTCTTTCTTTCTTTCTTTCTTTCTTTCTCTCTCTCTCTCTCTCTCTCTTTCTCTCTCTCTCTCTCTCTCTCTCTTTCTTTCTTTCTTTCTTTCTTTCTTTCCTTTCTTTCCTTTCCTTTCCTTCCTTCCTTCCTTCCTCCCTCCCTTCCTTCCTCCCTCCCTCCCTCTCTCCCTCTCTCTCTTTCTTTCTTTCTTCTTCACATAGCTGGGTCTATAGGTGCCTGCCACAACACACAACTATTTTTAGAGACAGGGTCTCTCTCTTGCTCAGGCTCCTCAGGTACTCCTGAGCTCAAATGATCCACCTGCATCATCCTCCCAGAGTGATAGGATTACATGTCCCAGCTAGTTTTTCTATTTTTAGTCTTGCTCAGGCTTGTTTTGAACTCCTAAGCTCAAGAGATCCTCTCACCTCAGCCTCCTGGAGTGCTAGGATTGATTATACGTTTGAGACACTGTACCCAGCCTGATATATTTTTAAATTTATACACAAGTATAAAAAATATTCAAATAGTCCAATCGGTAAATGGAGAAAGAAAGTCAATAGACAATTCACAAATGTGGGTTAATATATATAAAATACACTGGAATGCATTCACCCTACCCTAATGATTAAATAACATTACATAAATTACAGCAGAGAAACAGGATTTTTCCATGATCAAAGTAGTAGTGATTAAGACATTTCATCATAAAGACAGTTTCAATAAAATATTTATAGAATCACAATTCACAATTGCCAAGATGTGAAAACAACCCAGGTACCCTTTAATACACGAATGGATTAATAAATTGTGGTATATGTATACCATGGGATATTATTCAGCCATGAAACAAAATGGAGATCTTGTTTGTATTTTTTGTAACAAAACTGGATGGAATTGGAGGTCATTCTCCTAAGAGAACTATCACAAGCCTAGAAAAACAAACATCATGTACTCAATACTAAATTGGAACTAGTAGATTAATACCTACATGCTCACATGAGAGAAAAACTCAATAAAATTCAAGTGGCAAGAAGGGGCTGGGTAAATTCCCACCCAACAAGTACACTGCACACTTCCTGAGTGACGTACACACCTACGGCTTGGACTTTAACCTTACAATAGCAAACTTTGTAAACTAATCATATGTACTATTAATCTGATACTAATATGAAACCAGTAGATAACTACATGCCCACACAAAGAAAAACGTAATTAAATTCAATGGGGAGAGGGGAGAAGAGAGAAAGGGCAGAGGAAGAAGTGGGGGGAGATTAATAAGCTCTGACCTATGGAAGAGTATACAGCACACCCCTGGATGAAGAGCTCAACCACAACTTGAATTTTCCCTAGCAAATGCAAACAATTTAACCTAATCGTTTGTACCCTCATATTAATCTGAGATAATAAAATGATGGTAGTGTTCTTAATAAAAAGTGATGAGTGTTGTGAAACACGTTCTTCCTTTGCTCGTGGTAATGTGCATTTGTACAACGTTTTTTTCTATTATGTATCAAGAAGCCTCAAACTGCTTGTACCCTTTAGCTAGACAACTTCATTTTTGTCCATCTATCCTATAATAAGTTGGATTTCACCCCCAGAATTGTCTGTGCCCTAATTTCTGAAACCTGTGAATATATTGCCTTCCATGGCAAAGGTACTTTGCAGATATAATTAAGGTTATGGACCAACAAATGAGGGCATTTTCCTAGATTATCTACACACAAACTCGTAAAAGCAAAGAAATTTCTTCCCTTGATGGCAGAAGAGATGAAAATGAAGAATCAGAGAGATTCTAAGCATGAGAAGGACTTGGTTCACTATGAAGAAGCTGGAGAAGGGTTACAACCAAGGCAAGTGTTTGGCCTTTGGAAGTGGAGAACAATCTCCAGCCAACAGCCATCATTGCATTGGGGATCTCAATTCTACAAACACAACACAAAGAACTGAATTAGGCCAACAGCATTAAAGAACTTGAAAGCAGATTCATTCACATAGGCCCCAGTAAAAAACAAATTTGCTGGCATGTCTGTTTTAGCTCAGTGAGGCCCTAGTAAAACTTCTGACCTATAGGACTGTGAGAAAATAAATAAATGTTTTATCCTGCTAAATATATAGTAATTTGTTACAGCAGTAATGGAAAACTTACATAACTACTAGGATTACTTTTCACTTGATAATTAGCCTGCCATGTGACCTTGAACAAATCAATTGTCCTGGCTGGCCTCAATCGTCCCACCAAGAAAACAAATGTGCTGGTCTGTTTAGACACATCTCAATACTACTGTGGTATGGGCACATCATTATCACATAGAGCATTAAACATTTTACTTTAATCACACATATTACTATCATTTATTATGTAATTTCATTAAGCTTTTTTGAAAAGTAAATTTATTTCAGGTTAATGTGAGGGTACAAACAAGCAGGTCAAAATATTTGATTTTGTTCTGTAAAGTTCCTCTTGTGGTTATGTCCTCCCCACAAAAGGTGTACCAAATACCATCACCTTGTGCCCTTTCAGTGAGAGCACCCCAACAACCTCCCCTTCCCCTCGCTCATTAGTCCTCTCCTCAACTTGAATTGCAATGAGTTTTCTCTTATTGGGCATGCATCAGATCATTTCCTGGCTGGCTTCATAGTAGTACTGAGTACACTGGATAATTATTTTCCCATTCTTATGATACTTTACTAAGAAGAATATATTTCAAATCAATACAGGATATACAAAAGTTATGAAGTCATCATCTTTTTTATGGCTGAATGTATTCCATGGTGTGCATGTACCACAATTTGTTAATCCATTCCTGAGTTGAGGGGCATTTAGGTCGTTCCCATGTCCTGACTATTATAAATTGAACTGCAATAAACTAGTGAAAATGTCCTTATGATAAAATGGTTTTTTTTCTGAGTAGGTGTCTGGCGGTGGGACTGTGGGGTCAGATGGGAGAGCTAATTTGAAACCTTTCAGGAGTTCCGTGCTTCTTTCCAAAGGGGCTATATTAGTTTGCAGTCTCACAGTGTAAAAGTGTCCCCCTCTCTCCACATCTGCACCAGCATCTATAGTTTTGGTACTTTGTGATGTGGGCTAATCTTACTTGGGTTAGGTCATACCTTAACTTGCATTTCTCTGATGATTCCAACAATGAGCATTTTTTCATATGTTTGTTAGCTATTCATCTGTCTTCCATAGAGAAGTTTCAATTTATGGTTATTTTCATTTCTCCTTCCCAGTGATAAATGAGATTGTTAGGTCTTTTTTTGTTGATTAATTTGAGTTCTCTGTAGATTGTAGTTATCAAGCCTTTCTCCAATTCATAATATGCAAATATCTTTTCCCATTCTAAAGTTTGTCTATGTGCTTTGGTTGTTGTCTCCTTAGTTGTACAGAAGCTTTTCAGTTTAATTAAGTCCCATTTATTTATATTTGTCGTTGCAATTGCTACAGAAATCTTTTTCACGTAATCTTTCCCCAGGCCAATATCTTTAAGCATTTTCCCACGCTTTCTTCAAGTATTTTTATTGTTTCATGCCTTAGATATAAATCTTTTATCCATATTTAATCAATTTTTGTGAGTAGTGAAAGGTGCGGGTCCAGTTTCAGTCTTTTGCATGTGAATATCCAGTTCTCCCAGCACCATTTATTGAATAGGCATCTAGACAACGCAATTAATCAATGTAGGCAAGGGAAGGAAATAAAGGGCATCCAAATGGGGGCAGAAGAAGTCAAACTTTCACTATTTGCCGATTATTTGATCTTTTATGGAGAACTCTTAACCACAAAACTGTTGAAAGTGATCCAAAAAATACAGTAATGTCTTAGGATATGAAACATTCACAAAAGTATTTGTGGATATTGACTGGATGTTGATTGGATATTTATTGGATATTGATTTGACTATTGTTCAGATATTGTTTTGGATGTCGATTTGGGTATTGATTAGATATTGGATATCAATTAGATATTGGATATTGATTGGATATTGGGCTGGATATCGATCAGATGTTGGATGTTGATTGGATATTGATTAAATATTGATCAACTATTGATTGGATATAGGGTATTGATTGGATATTGGTTATTGATTGGGTATTGATTGGATAATTGATATCAATTGAAGACTGGATTGGATATTGATTGGATATTGATTGGATATTGACTATTGTATATGTTAATAACAGCCAAGTTGAAAAGCAAAGCAAGGACATGATTCCCTTTGTGGTAACTTCAATAAAAATGAAATGCCTAGGAATACACCTCACTAAAGAGGTGAAGGAACTCTACAAATAGAGTTGTGAAACCTTTAGAAAAGAAGTAACAGAAGACATTAACAAATGGAAGAACATACCATGCTCCTGACTGGAAAGAATCAACATTGTGAAAATGTCGATACTTCCCAAATCAATCTAGAGATTCAATGCAATCCCCATTAAAATACCAACATCATAGTGTCAAGATTTGGGGGGAAAAATTCTTCATTTTGTATGGAACTAGAGGAAAACTTGTGTTCCCAAGACAATTCTTAGTAATAAAAACACAGCTGGGGGCAACACCCTACCACACTTTTGGCTATACTACATATCTATAGTGATCAAAACAGCATGGTACTGGCACAAAATAGAGACATTGACATTTGGAACCGAATAGGAAACCATGAGATAGAACTAATATCTTACAGCCACCTGATTTTTGATAAACCAAATAAGAACACACAATGGGGAAAACAATTCCTATTCTATAATGTAATTTTCATCAAATTTTAAAGCACTATCTAAATACAACTACTATTACTAAAGTTCTTTCAAAATCTATGATGCTAGTATATATTTAAGAAAATAAAAAAAAAATATTTGCAATTGATTCTATTCTTTCATCAGGTAAATTTATTTTTGATCTATTATAGGGAAAAATAACATATTTAGAAATTGGTTTTGGAATTATTTTTGTCTGAATATTCTGCATAGAATTAGAAAAACTTTCATTTTCCTCATGTCATATTGGAGAGCTAGTTGTGTTATTTCCCATTGAGTTAAGAATGTATTTGCAAGCTTTAGCTAACAATGATAGTAGTTAATCTTTCATAACAAATAACTGATAGCACAAATTCAAAATAATTTCAACTTCTATAAAAGACAAAATTTGCTCCTTATTTGCAGATATGTTGTACATTGTACCATATCTAAATTAAATATAATTGTTATCATAACATTTAGTCAGCATTTCCCTTGTGTGTTTGAGCAGTTTTAAAGGCAAATGATACATATTTCATAAAGATATTTCATTTGGGGACAGTCCATAAATATGATATATAACTTTTTTTTTTAAACAAGTGAACAGTTTATTAAGAATTAAACAAAGGTATGATGTGGTACAGTACAAGCAAGAGACTCAAGATAAGTATAAAAGTACTACTCACACAAAAACTTAAATTTCACCTCAAAAAAAAAATCACAAGACAAAAGAGAAAGCAATTTCACTGTTATAAGATAAGATATTTCATGCAAAGTATTAACTCTGCCCCCC
>CAUYRH010133249.1:0-39392 GCA_963574655.1 Perodicticus potto
GCATCACAGCTCACAGCAACCTCCAATTCCTGGGCTCAAGCGAGTCTCCTGCCTCTGCCTCCCAAGTAGCTGGGACTACAGGCGCCCGCCACAACGCCCGGCCGTTTTTTGGTTGCAGCCACCATTGTTGTTTGGCGGGCCCGGGCTGGATTTGAACCCGCCAGCTCAGGTGTATGTGGCTGGCGCCTTAGACCGTTGAGCCACAGGCGCCGAGCCGCATTGTTTGTTCTTGATCATAGTTTTATGTCTGGCTTTTTCCTCCTCCACATAATGTCTTTGAACTTTATCTACGTGTTGTGTGGTGCTTTCTGTTTTTTCTTAAGCAGCAGTCCATTGCATGAAAATACCACAGTTTATCTATTCTCCGGCTGATGGTGTTTAGGATGTTTCCAACGCTTCTATGTACATTCAAATACACATCTTTAGGTGGAGGTATTCACCATCTCTTGGGTCTTTACATGGGAGAGGCAATGCTGCGTGGTAGGTATGTAGCCCAGAGTCCTAACCATTACATATCGCGCTACTCCTCAAACAGTAGGGTAGCCCAGAGAGGCAGTTTTATTACCCCATTTCACAGAGGAGGATATTGAATCTTAGAGAGGTTGAGTGGCTTATCTGAGGCGACTTTGTGCTGTGGTTTAAATGTCCCCCCCACCAGGTTTGGCGCCCATAGCTCAGTGGTTAGGGTGCCAGACATATGCACTGGGGCTGGTGTGTTCAAACCTGACTGGGGCCTTCTAAACAACAATGACAATAACAATGACAAAATAGGCAGGATTTGGCTTGGTGCCCGTAGCTCAGTGAGTAAGGTGCCAGCCTTACTGGGACAGGTGGATTTGAACCCGGCCTGGGCCTGTTAAAAACAACAATGACAACAACAACAACAAAAAATAGCTGGGCATTGTAGCGGATGCCTGTAGTCCCAGCTGCTTGGGAGGCTGAGGCAAGAGATTTGCTTAAGCCCAAGAGTTTGAGGTTGCTATGAGTAGTGTCACCTACCAAGGGCGACATAGTGAGACTCTGTCTCAAAAAAAAGAAAAAAAGTAATAAAATAAATATCCCCTCCAAAACTCATGCTGAAGCTTAATCCCTAGTGTCACAGTATTGAGAGGTGAGATTTTAAGACATGATTGGATCAAGAGGATGCTGCCCTCATGAGTGGATTAATCATAGATAAAGAGATGAATGGGTTCATGAATTGGTGGGTTATCAGGGGACGGGAACTGGGAGACTAACTAAAGAGGAGAAGAGACCTGAGCTAGCTCATTAGCATGGTCAGCTCCCTTGAGAGTGCTGTGGCATCATGGCTCACAGCAACCTCACATGATGCCCTGCACTGCCTTGGGTCTCAGCAGAGTCCCCACCAGCAAGAAGAATCTCTCTAGATGTAGCCCCTCAACCTTGGTCTTCCCAGCCTTCATAACTGTGAGAAATAAATTCCTTTTCTTTATAAATCATGTAGTTTTGGGTACTTTGTTATAAGCAATGAAAATGGACTAGACATGTGGCTAGTAAAGGGACCTGAGCTGGAGCTTGGACTTTGAGCTTGGGGATTTGGCCCAGCACTAGGTAGCTGAGCCATGAGTGGCAATTCTATAGGTGCGAGGGCCTTTTAGCCACTGCTAGGCTTGATTGAGACTGTGGTGACTGACCCATTGCTTGGGACCTGGTCATTTCCTGGGGGCTCAAGTCTCTATTAGAGAGCCTTTTGACCTTAGTATTCTTTGAAAACATGGGAAATAAGAGGGTCTTCTTCTTCACTGTTGGACTGACAGTACTGGTAGCAAAGTGATGACAGATGAGGTAGTAGTAAGCACAGGTTAATGAAAGAAAATGCCAGGCTTCAAGTTTCAAGGTGTACTGTAGGCTCTGTGTGACCTCAGGGTCTCTTGGAGACATCTTGGGAAGTCCCCTGCCCATCTTTGGACCTGGAGAGCAGAACTGCATCTGTGGTTGATGATGTCTGCAAAGTTCAGGGTTTTCCCCTCTTGGTGCAGTTTTAATATTTTCAGGAAGGAGGAACAGCCAGGTGGGTGTGTAATCCACCCACACCCTCTAGCCAAACCCAGGAAAACATACATCTTTGACTCAGGAATCATAGTTTTGAATTTTTAGGCTGACAGCATCAAATACAGTGCCACAGTTTTTTGTTTGTTTGTTTCATAGAGGTAGAGTCTCACTTTATCGCCCTCGGTGGAGTGCCGTGGCCTCATACAGCTTACAGCAACCTCCAACTCCTGGGCTTAGGTGATTCTCTTGCCTCAGCCTCCTGAGTAGCTGGGACTACAGGCGCCCGCCATAACGCCTGGCTATTTTTCTGTTTTGGTAGTTTGGCCGAGGCCAGGTTTGAACCTGCCACCTTCAGTATATGGGGCCGGCGCCCTACTCGATGAGCCACAGGTGCCGCCCAGCATCAAATACAGTGACCTAGGGAACTGGGTAAAAGAATGTGAATTTAAATATCATGCATTTGGCAGTTGGCCCCTTAGCCCCAAAAGCCCTGGCTGGCTATGGAGACCTGCCATTAACCCCTCAAGAGTTTCCTGTTATGTGATCTCTACATTTTACAGTTTTTAGCTTTTCTGTCTCATTTAATGAATCTCCAGACTGATCTCCCATGGAGACTCTAAATTCCTATTTTCACTAGCAAGGCATCTTTTCTCTTGCACTCCTATTAAAATGATAGCTCATTCTTCTCTGGTTGTGTCTTTCCCTGACCATTGAGGTGACATGTCTTGTCACTTGTTTAATGATGAATTTGCTGTACTGCAGGGTTTTCACCCAACAACAATTTTGCCCCTCCACTCCACCCTGGGACATTTGGTCATGTCTAGAGACATTTTTGGTTGTTGGAACTGGGCTGGCAAGGAGTGGGTAGACCAAGGATGCTGACAAACATTCTACAATGCACAGGACAGCTCCCTACAGCAATCAATGATCAGGTTCAAAGTGTCAGTAGTGCCAATGTTGAGAAATCCCACTCCACTGTGAATTATTGGTAATTTTTGTTTGTTTGTTTTTTTGAGAAAGAGTCTCAAGCTGTTGCCCTGGGTCAAGTGCTGTGGCATCACTGCTCACAGCAACCTCAAACTCTTGGTCTTAAGCAATTCTCATGCCTTGCCCTCCCAAGTAGCTAGGACTACAGGTGCCTGGCACAATGCCCAGCTATTTTTTTTGTTGTAGTTGTCATTGTTTAGCAGGCCCTGGCTGGGTTCAAACCTGTCAGCCCCAGTGTATGTGGCCAGAGGCCTAGCCACTGAGCTACGGTCGCTGACTCTGGTAGTTTTTTTGTCTTAAAAAATCAATTTGAAATGCTCTTGACCTATGATAGGCATTAGCTCTTTATCTCCCATCTGCCATTACAAACTATTTCCCTGAAATCTACCTTATTTTAGTTTTGTTTATGGTATCTTTTGTCACACACAAGAACATTAATGTAGTCAAATGTGTCTTTCATTTTTATTATCGCCTCTGAGTTTCCTGTCATAGTTAAGGTGTTCCCTACCCTTGTGTAATACATATAATTTTCTATTTTTACTTCTATTAAGATTTCAATGTTCTATTCTTTAGGCATTTAATATACCTGGAATTGACTTTTGTGAATGGTGGGAGGTGAGGTTCTAACTATATACTTTTCCAGGCAGAGCGCCAGTTGTGTTTTTCCCATACCTTAGCACTGAGTTAAAATCCCTCCTCTGTCCTGTATTAGCTTTACACATACACATGAATGTGCACACTTACTTATTTCTGGGCTCTTTCTTCTTTCCAATGAAAACTTCAACCTGAGGTTAAGGCCATTAGATCTTCATTACATAACTTTGTGGTATGTAGAACCACAGAGGCCAGTTCTTACATCTATCTTTTACCCTCTAAATATTATTTCTGGGCTGGGTGCCCATAGTTCAGTGGTTAGAGTGCCAGCCACATGCACAGGGGCTGGTGGGTTTGAACCCAGCCCGTGCCTGCTAAACAAAACAAACAAACAAAATAGCCAATGTAGTGGGCACCTGTAGTCCCAGCTACTAGGAAGGCTGAGGTAAGAGAATTGCTTGAGCCCAAGATTTTAGGTTGCTATGAGTTATGACGCCATAGCACTCTACAGAGTGCGACAAAGTGAGACTCTGTCTCAGAAAAAAAAAATATTTCTTGTAATTTCAGACATTTCTCCCCTCTTATTCATTCTTAGTTTCCCAAATAGAAGTGAGAAGGCCTCTCTTATTCCCAAACTGGGTTTTCCCACTGTGCTGCTGACTAAGATTATCATTAGATACTGGTTGTGAGATCTTGCCCTTCTGCCAGACTCACCCCATGCCATATTCTGGGCCCAACATAATGCTTGGCACATGGCTGGTGCTTATTAGGTATTAGCTGATTTGAATGAACACATGAATGACGCAGATTGCTTTCTTTGGTTTTTTTTTTTTTTTTTTTTTGAGATAGAGTCTCACTATGCCACCCTCATTAGAATGCCGTAGTGTCACAGCTCACAGCAACCTTGAATTCTTAGGCTTAAATGATTCTCTTACCTCAGCCTCCCTAGTAGCTGGGACTACAAGTGCCCACCACAATGCTCAGTTATTTTTTGGTTGCAGTTGTCATTGTTTAGCAGGTCTAGGCTGGGTTAGAACCCACCAGCCTCAGTGTATGTGGCCTGTACCCTACTCACTGAGCTATGAGCGCCGAGCCTAGATTGCTTTCTTTTAAACATTAATTTTAAGTTTTGTGTTGTTTTGAGTACAAGATAGTCAGAGGTTGGTTTAGTCATTGCCAAGGTGTGCTTCTGTCTTCTGCATCAGTTTTTGTACCTACAAAACTAAGAACTGAGTCTTTATACCAATGCAGTCATAAAATATAATTTTACATATATATATATATATTTTTTTTTTTGAGACAGAGCCTCAAGCTGTCTCCCTGGATAGAGTGCTGTACCATTGTAGCTCACAGCAACCTCCAACTCCTCGGCTTAAGCAATTCTCTTGCCTTAGCCTCCCAAGTAGCTGGAACTACAGGTGCCCACCACAATACCCGGCTATTTTTTAGTTGTAGTTGTCATTGTTGTTTGGCAGGCCTGGGCTGGATTCGAACCTGCCAGTTCTGGTGTATGTGGCTGGCACCTTAGCTGCTTGAGCTACAGGCACCAAGCCAATTTTGCATATTTTTTTAATGCAGGAAGGTACCCACCAAAGTAAATGAGTCAAGGGTCCATGACAGTCGTAATGTGACTTTGTTAAACACAACCCAAACTAGTAAAGGAAATAACTGACATCAAGAGCTTTATAGGCCTGGGCAGAGTTGAAATACCCATTTGTCTGGGTATTGTCAAAAATAAGGACATACAGGCCAGGGGTGGTGGATCATGCCTGTAATCATAGCACTCTGGAAGGTGGGAGGATAGCTTGAGGTCAGAGGTTCAAGACCAGTGTGAGCAAGAGCAAGACCCTGTCTCTACTAAGAATAGAGAAAATTAGCTGGTGTTGTAGAGGGTGCCTGTAGTCCCTCTGTAGGCAGAGGCAAGAGGATCACTTGAACCCCGGAATATGAGGTTGTAGTGAGATAATAATGGTGACATGGTACTCTAGTTAGGGTGACAGAGTGAGACTCTGTCAGGAAGGGAGGAAGGAAGGACACAGCTGGATGTGGGGGCTCACACCTGTAATCCCAGCACTGTGGGAGATGGAGGAGGGAGAATTGCGTGAGCTCAGGAGTTCGAGACTTCTCTGAGCCAGAGTGAGACCCTGACTCCTTAACCCTTTGCACTCGCTTGCTTTTTTCTCAATTCCTTTATTCTACTCAGGATTTAATTTTTTAAATACCCCAGATTTTACAAAGAAAAGATACTGGAAAATAGACAAAATCCTCCTGTGGTGAAACTTCGTGTCAAGAGTGGCTCAACATACGAGCTGCTACTGATGCTGTGTCGCATCACACTGGACATCCGAGTGCAAAGGGTTAAAAAATGGGAAAACCTAGCTGAGCACTGGGTGAGCACCTGTAATCCCAGGGGCTTCTGGAGGCTGAGGCAGTAGGATGTCCACAGCCTGAGTCTGAGGTTGCAGTGAGCTATGACACCATTACACTCTGCTCAGGGCATAGGGTGGGACTCTGTCTTGACAACAACAATAAAAAGCAAAGAAATGAAAATAACAAATAAGCAAGGAAATGAAAAAAAAAGGAAAAATACATAAGCTGAAGATGGCTCGATGGTAGGAGACTCCCTGTCCTCTGGGATGTTCCCTGAGGAAACCCAGTTTTTTTTTTTCTTTTTTCTTTTTTTTCACTTTATCGCCCTCGGTAGAGTGCCCATGGCCTCACAGCTCACAGCAACCTCCAACTCCTGGGCTTAGGTGATTCTCCAGCTTCAGCCTCCGAAGTAGCTGGGACTACAGGCCCCTGCCACAACGCCCGGCTAGTTTTTGTTTCAGTTTGGCAGGGCCGGGTTCAAACCTCCCACCCTCGGTATATGGGCGCCCTACCCACTGAGCCACAGGCGCCGCCCTGGAAACCCAGTTTTGAGTTGGCACAATGAAGCAGGAAAGTACAGCAGCCAAATAGATCCGGCTTCCAGGACTGGCTGTACCTGCTACCTGTGGGCTAGTTACTTATCCTCTGGGAGCTTCTTTTCCTCATTTGGGAAACAGGAATAATATCCCATTTACAGGACTGCGGGTCATCCAAGAGATCGTCCAACACAGGTTTGTTAACCACCTGCTGTATTCCAGGCACTCTTCTGGGTGTTGAATTCATGTATCGGTGCACCCCAGCACACCAGTCCAGTGGCTGGCAGTAGGTCCTGATTAAACGTTTGTTGAATGAATGAAAACGGGTCTGAGGGAGTGAGTGCCATCAATAAATAAGTGAATACATACTGTGTGTGTATGTATGAAATGATAAACACGAACATATATCTAATGTGAAATGTAATTACAAAGAAAGTAATTACATTACTTAGTGCTTAGTTAGTGCTGGGCATTAAAAGAACGGGACACAGTGACAGAAAAGATGACAGGGGCTGGGGAGCAGGACAGGAGCGCGCCTGGTCAAACCGCGCTTTCAGGCCAGCAGGGGCTGACGCAGGAGTGAGGGGAGATGGACGCAGACAGGTCCGGCCCGCCCGCTCCCCAGCCGGTGTCCTTGCGCGTTGCAGGCGTCCAGCCGGCGCTCTGGAGCAGCGAGGACGTGCTGCACTGGCTGCGCTGGCCCGAGCGGGAGTCCTCGCTGCGACGCACCTGCGAGCACAGGTTGGAGATGGACGGCCGCGCCCTCTGCACCCTCACCAAGGACGACTTCCGGCGCCGTGCGCCAGGTTCAGGTCCGGGAAGCGCGCTGGCCCTCCTCCAGACATTTCGATGGGAGCCCTGGTAGGCCAGTGGGGACCCCGGGGTGGGGAGAGCGCTCACTGCCCAGCCCCTCCCTTTAAATGTTGGCCTGGTATTCCCCAGCTCCAGCAGGCCTTCAGCGAAGGCGTGGGTTTGGCTGCTTGTTTTCAGAGCTGTGGGGGCCGTTCTGCTCTCTCTCTGCCCCCTCCCCTTACCTTCGGCCCTTGTTTCCACCCTTTCACCCCCCATGCCCCCAACATCTATTAAAAACAACAGCAGCTAGCGAAATATCCAAATTTCATTCACACTGAGGCATACGAAATAGCAAAAGCCTTAACTCCCAATGTGAGTTTTGATTTTCACCAGAAACTAGGTCTGAGGTCAAAGGGATGACTGTCCAGTGATGGCGCGTCAGGCAGCACAGAGTCAGGTGCGGGGTGCAAGTGGTGGCGCAGCGGAGCCTTTCAGGAATCTCTGGAATCACATCTGATTCTCTCTTTACCTATTTTCAGGAGGCTTTTCATGTTTGCTGATTTGGTGCCTTTTTTTTTAAATTAGCTTTCACTTTATTTGGATTTTCTTTCTTTCTTTCTTTCTTTTTTTTTTTTTTGCAGTTTGGATTTGAACCCGCCACCTTTCCCATATGGGGCTGGCGCCCTACTCACTGAGCCACAGGCACCGCTCTATTTGGAATTTTTTTTTTTTTTTCTGAGACATAGCCTCAAGCTGTCGCCCTGGGTAGAGTGTGGTGGCATCACAGCTCACGGCAACCTCCAATTCCTGGGCTCAAGCGAGTCTCCTGCCTCTGCCTCCCAATTAGCTGGGACTACAGACACTGGCCACAATGCTTGGCCATTTTTTGGTTGCAACCGTCATTGTTGTTTGGCGGGCCCAGGCTGGATTCGAACCCGCCAGCTCAGGTGGACGTGGCTGGCGCCTTAGCCCGTTGAGCTACAGGCGCTGAGCCGGTGCCTTTTTTTTGAGCCAATGTCTCACCTTGTCACCCTTGGTAGAGTGCTGTGGCATCATAGCTCACAGCAACCTCAGACTCTTGGGCTTAAGGGATTCTCTTGCCTCCGTCTCCGTCAAGTACCTGGGACTACAGGTGCCCGCCACAATACCCCGCTAGTTTTTTAGAGACAGGGTCTCGCTCTGGCTCAGGCTGGTCTCAAACTCGTATGCTCAGACAATCCACCCGCTTCAGCCTCCCAGAGTGTTAGGATTACAGGCGTGAGCCACCGTGCCTGGCCTGGTATCTTTTTCTTTCTTTCTTTTTTTTTGGAGACAGAGTCTCACTATGTCACCCTTGGTAGAGTGCTATGGTGTCACAGCTCACAGCAACCTCAAACTCTTGGGCTTAAGCGATTCTCTTCCCTCAGCCTTCAAGTAGCTGGGACTACAGGTGTCCGCCACAATGCCTGGCTGTTTTTTTTTTTTGTTGCAGTTGTCATTGTTGTTTAGCAGGCCTGGACCGGGTTCGAACCACCAGCCTGGGTGTATGTGGCCGCAGCCCTACCCACTGAGCTATGGGCGCTGCCTCTTTTTCTTAAGAATACATTCATGTTTTCTGTAGCCCCTCTTTTGGTCAAACAAACCCATGGTGTTTGTGTCAAAAAGATTTTCTTTAAATATTCTCTTTTTTCTTAATACACCCATGGCTAGTCTCATGTCACATTCCAAGTCCTGTCATTCACTTTTCCCTATGAGCCTTCTCCAGGGGCTGTTGGGACTTTAGTCCCTTTAGTCCTTGGATTTAAGAGCTTTGGGTCATGGTGAGGAATTGGTTTCAAGTGTCCCCCACAGCTGTGACAGTCCTGCACAGAGACAAAGCTGGGGAGCAGGTGAGCTTGGGTCTGGTCCCCATCAAGCCCACGCCTATCTCTGCTGCTCCCCATCAGCCCCCTGGTCTTCGAGAGGCTACCACCTATACCTTACCCTTCTGTCTGCCTGGGATCCCCAGGACAGCTTTCCACACAAGGATTCCCACTCTTTCCTGCCCTACCTTCGGCTCTTTAGCCCAAAAGTGTAAGTCAGAGATTTCTGGGACCATGGACAGGGCCCATTTCTGCATTGTAGGCAGAGGCTAGGACTGTTTTGCTCCTTAGAAAGCAGGGGCGATCTTTTTTTTTTTTTTGTAGAGACAGAGTCTCACTCTATCGCCCTCAGTAGAGTGCTGTGGTGTCACAGCTCACAGCAACCTCCAACTACTGGGCTTAGGCGATTCTCTTGCCTCAGCCTCCCAAGTAGCTGGGACTACAGGCGCCCGCCACAGCACCTGACTAATTTTTGATGCAGTTTGGCCGGGGCTGGGTTTGAACCCACAGCCCTCGGTATATGGGGCCGGCGCCCTACTCGCTGAGCCACAGGGGCGATCTTTTAATGAAGCTGGGAATCCCATGAGCCTTTGAAGAACTGTTGATGCCCCTAGGGACATGAAATACAGTTGCATAGCTGGGTATAATGGACCATGCCCATAATCCTAGCACTCTGGGAGGCCCAGGTAGGTGGATTGCTTGAGCTCAGGAGTTGGAGACCAGCCTGAGCAAAAGTGAGACCTTGTCTCTGCTAAAAAAAAAAAACTGATTGCTTGAGGCAAAAGGATCGTTTGAGCCATGACGCCACAGCACTCTACCCAGGGCAACAGTTTGAGACTCTGTCTCCAAAACAAGAAAAAGAAAAAGAAAAGAAATACAGTTGCACATTTTGTGCACTGCACACAGGCCCTGAGCCTGGGGTGTGTGGGAGCTGAGTAGCAACTTGACCTTGTAAGCTGCATGGGCACCCAGCAGCAGGAAGAGATGGCTTTTTGAAATGTACCCACCAGGAGGTGACGGTGGCCCTGCCCATCTCCAGCCCCAGCCTCCTGTCAGCTACAGCAGGAGCCCTGGCTGCATCAGCACAAGCGTATGCCCACCCTCACCCTGAGAGGCAGGTGACTGCGGAAGGAGGCTGGCCCTCCCCTCCCAGCCTGGTCAGCAGCCTGCCCGCCCATGCACCCACACAGGTGACGTGCTGTATGAGCTGCTCCAGTACATCAAGACCCAGAGGCACTCCCTGGTGTGTGGGCCCTTTTTTGGAAAGGCCTACTGGCAGAAGATGTTCACTCAGCTCCACTCCTGCCCCCTGGAAGGTGAGGAAACTCTTCATGGAACTCTGAGCCCCTCAAATCAGCCGCATTGAGAGGGCAGGGCTTGGCTTCCTCCAGGTGAAGCAATGAGAGAGGGCTGGTGTGGGCTGAGCTCCCCTCTCTCCCAGCCCTGCCCAGGCCCTCTCTTCCCACGCTGAAGACTCTCTTGGCAGTCCTTTTGCCACAGCATTCAGGTGAGGGTCCTGTCCCCTGCCCATTTCTCTGCTCTCCTGTCCAGCCACGAGTTGTCTCAGCTCCCTCTCCTGATCTCTCCATGGAAACCATTCTTGTCGGGGTCTTCAGGTCCATGTCCCCACTCCCAGTCCTTATTCACTATGACCTCTCATAGTCTTTGACCTAGTGGGCCATTTCTTCTACCCCCAAAACTCTTTCTTCCCTCGGCTTCCAGGACACTTCACTCATCTCATTTTCCTCTAGCCTTGGTCTTCCCTTCTCAATCTCCTTTTCTGATTTCTCCCCCACTTCTACTTGTGGAGGTACCCCAGGGCCAAGAGGCCTCTCCATTCTCTACCTCATCTAGTCCTGGTGTTAACACCATGTGGTGCTAGTGATGCCCATATATGCCTCAACTTCTCCAAATTCCAGAGGTGCACACCCCATGCTGCCTGCCATTTACGCTGGGGGACCCCAACTGCTCTAAAGCAAATGCCCCACTCCTCTCCTTGTTTCCCCATCCCAGCAAACCCCGATTCCATCCTAGTTGCTCAAGCCAAGGCAGTAGACGTCATCTTTAATTCTTCTCCTTCGCCCTTACCCTCATCCCAATTGTCCACAAATCCTTTTCAGCTGTACCTTCAAAATCATTCACAATCCAGCCTCTTCTGCTCCTCCACTGCTGCCCCGGTCCAGCCCCATCACCTCTGTAGAACCTCCTCACTGGTCTACTCACTTCTGCTCTTGACCTTCTGTGATCTCTTCTCAACAGAGCAGCCAGAGACATTCATAAGTCAGGTCCAGTCACTCCCCTGCTTAGAATCGTCAGTGGCTCCCTTCTCACCTGGAGTCAGAGCCGTAGCCCTTACAATGACATCCTGCCCCGCCCTCCTTTCCTCCTTGCTCATGCTGATCCAGCCTCCCAGGCCTCCCTGTTCACTGAACAAGCCTGAGACACTTCTGCCTTGGGGCCTTTGTACTTGCTGTTCCCTCTGTCTGGCTTTGTCCTCTCTGCACTGGTTACCCACAGAGCTCAGGCCTCGGCCTCCTATAGGTCTCTGTTCAAATATGAACATGTCAGTGAAGCCTGGCCAACCTCTCCAAAATTGCAACCCTGCTTCTTTTCCAGATTTCTCCATCTGCCTTATGGTGCTTTATTTTTTCTCCCCATATTAATACTGTTTCTTTTTTTTTTCTTGAGACAGAGTCTCACTTTGTCACCCTCAGTAGAGTGCTATAGTATCATAGCCCACAGCAACCTCAAACTCTTGGGCTCAAGTGATCCTCTTGCCTGAGCCTCCTGTACCTTGGAATATAGGCTCCCACACCAATGCTTGACTATTTTTAGCAGAGATGTGGTCTCACTCTTGCTCAGGATGGTCTTGAACTCCTGCGATCGGGCAATCCACCTACCTCACCCCCACCCCCTGCCGCCAAAGTGCTGGGATTATAGGCCTGAACCACTGCACCTGGCCACTATTTCCTTTTTTCCTTTTTTTTTTTTTTGTAGAGACAGAGTCTCACTTTATCACCCTTGTAGAGTGCCGTGGCGTCACACAGCTCACAGCGACCTCCAACTCCTGGGCCCAGGCGATTCTCCTGCCTCAGCCTGCCAAGCAGCTGGGACCACAGGCGCCCGCCACAACGCTCGGCTATTTTTTGTTGCAGTTTGGCCAGGGCTGGGTTCAAAACCCGCCACCCTCGGTATATGGGACTGGTGTCCTACCCACTGAGCCACAGGCGCCACCCTTCGTTTTTTACTTTAATCATCTGTCCACCTACTAGAATATAAGCACCCGCGAGGGCAAATGCTCTTTTGGGCTCAGTGATGTGTCTTCAAGATTTTTAGAAAAATGCCTGGTTCATAGAAGGTTCTCAGTAAATATGTATTGGGCAACTAGAGAAGACACTGGATATAGGGCACCTGGATTCTCGAGTCAGGTCTGTCGCCAGCTGGCTTTACAACTAACATCACGGATGAGGAAACAGGCTTGATGGTTGTTACTTATCTGGGGGCCACAGTTCGCACCTGGGCTCCTGGCCCTCATAGCCTGCCCCTTAACCAGGGGCTGGGTGGAGCCGAGCATTAGCTGTGCTACCTCTTAGGCCTCCCAGGCTTTTTGTTGAGGGGTTTGAGGTAGGGGTCGGGGTGGGGGCCACAGAATCAACATGCTCATCTGCTTGCAGAGGGGACTGGGCTCTTGCAGGCGGCCCACCAAAGGGGCCTCCTGCAGCAGCCCAGGGCTTGCTAGCTCCCTCAGCCACGTGGATGTCCCCGGCCTGGCCAGGTGACCCCTTGGCGGGAAGGAGTCCCTCACCTTATCTCCCTGTGCAGAGCTCGACTGCAGGACCGAAGGGATCTGCTCCTTCCCCACGTTGCCACAGGCCCCCATGGATGGCAGGATTGCCAGTGAGTAGGAAGCTGTTTCTCTGGCAGGGGTTGGGTGGGAGGTGTGCCAAGGCCAAGTCCCACAGGGGTCGTGGGTGATAAGGACCAGGGTTGTTCTGACCTTGATGATGGGGTCTTTTTGTTGATGTGCTGGGTGCAGGGATTGACAGCCCTGTGTGCTGCCCACAGTCTGGCTATAGTGGGCAGTGCTGCTGAGATCACCAAGCCTACCCTGTCTCCAAGGGCACGGACAATGTACAGGTTACCCAGTCATAGTCAGACACTCAGATTGGCATGAAATGACCCCCTTACCTTTTTTTTTTTGCAATTTTTGGCTGGGCCTGGGTTTGAACCCGCCACCTCTGGCATATGGGGCCTTTGAGCACAGGCGCCACCACCCCCACTTACCTTTTAAAATGTTACTTATTTTACAATGATTGAGCATTTATTTGTGCCTGTCATGATTTCAAGGCCTTTATTTAATCCCTCAAAAACCCTTTAAGGTCAGTACTGTGACTAGGTTCATTTCACAGTAAGGAAACTGAGGCACAAAGAGGTTAAGTAACTTCCCCAAGATCACACAGCGCTGGTAGAGTTTTGGAGCCAGGCAGTCTGACTCCAAAGCCTGAGCTCTAACCAAGTTTTACACTTCCACTTTGCATTTATTATTAAGAGATTACTTAACAGACGGACAACCAGATAGACTGACACATGAGCTACCCAACTTTTCTGAAAGATGTTTTCTAGCCATGGTGGGGCCACCACAGAGGGGTAGGAGTCTAGCATCTGGGTTGAAAATTACTGGATGTCACTAAAAACACAATTATTGGCCCAACACATAAAAATGATGAATACTGTGGGTGATGGATGCCTTAAAAGCTCTGACTTGATCATTACACATTCTATGAATATGACCAAGTATCACATATCCCTCATAAATATGTACAGATATTATGTATCAATAAAAACCACAATTATTGGCTCGGGGCGCCTGTAGCTCAGCAGCTAGGGCACCAGCCACATACACCGGAGCTGGCCAGTTTGAATCCAGCCCAGGGCTGCCAAACAACAATGACAACTACAACCAAAAAATAGCCAGGCATTGTGGCGGGCTCCTGTAGTCCCACCTACTTGGGAGGCTGAGGCAAGAGAATCGCTTAAGCCCAAGAGTCTGAGGTTGCTGTGAGCTGTGATGCCACGGCACTGTTCCTAGGGAGACATAGTGAGACTCTGTCTCAAAAAACAAACAAACAGAGGCGGCGCCTGGGGCTCAAAGGAGTAGGGCGCTGGCCCCATATGCTGGAGGTGGCGGGTTCAAACCCAGCCCCGGCTCAAAACTGCAAACAAAACCACAATTATTGGACATTTTTAATTGTAATGCTTAACATTCTTGGTTTCAGGTCTTTAATTTAAGTCTGGTCTAGAGCACTTACTCTATACCAGGCACTATGCTAAGGGCTTTTTTGTTTATCATGCTGCCTAATCCTCACACTGCATTGTACAAGGAAATTGTGGCTCAGAAGAGGTTGGGTGACTTGCCTGGAGGGGCCCAGCCACTAGGCCTAGGTACAGGTACTGAGATTTAAGATCAGTACCCAGGTCCCTCTGCCCACACACCTTCCATAGTGGCACGTTGGTGTTCTTAAGCCTCACCTTTAAGGGGCTTGAGAGGATGGGAGTTATAATTAATAGACTTCCAGGCCCAAATGACTGGGTCAGGGGAAGAGAAGGACCCTGGCCATGTGGGGCCCCCACTTGCTCTGTGACAAAGGAGCCCTGGCTTTGGTGGGCTAGACTCCGTGCCCTGCCTGCCACTTAGGGGCTTGGCAACTTCAGACACATCTGGACCTCTCTGAGTCCATTTCCTCACCTTTTCCTGGGGGTGAAGGTAGCCACTTTGAGTTATGAGGCCTGAATGAGGCAGTGAATAAGGACACCCCATAAATGGCTATTTTTATTAATACCATCATCTTTACCACCTGCTGGTGTTCCTAGGGTCCTGGCCACAAGGTCCCCAAGAGCACCTTTCTAACATCTGTCCTCATGGCTCCCCTTACTGGAGGGGGTGCTAAATTGCACCCCTTGTGCTAAATTGCAGACTGCCGGCTACTGTGGGATTACGTGTATCAGCTACTCCTTGACACCAGGTATGAGCCCTACATCAGGTGGGAAGACAAAGATGCCAAGATCTTTTGAGTTGTGGATCCAAATGGGCTCGCCAGACTCTGGGGAAACCACAAGGTGAACCTCAGCCAGCAGGAGAAATGGTCTCAACATATCTAGAAGAGGATAGAGCAGGGGGTCAGAGTAGACCCCTCAAAACTAGGAGACAGTCTTCAACTGATGGGGCCTCCACCACTATGTCCCTTATGGGTGGAAAATGTTCCTGAAACTCAACAATGGTGCTTCTAATTGCTTAATCCTACCTTTGCTCAGAATTTGAGCCTTTCAGAGCACGTGTACAAGAATTGTGTAGCGAATGCTGTGGGGCCGTTGAGTCAGATGAGGAAGGTGGCTTCCTGGGGAAAGCTGGGACAGAACCTCAAGTCTCAGGTCCCACAGCAGTGTCAGATGTCAGAGCTGGAAAGGCGTGGGGATGACTGGGGCCAGCATTCTCATTATAATGAATGGCAACACCTAAACAGATATCTGTGAGGTGATCTTAGGTAGCTTAATTACAGTAAGGAAACTGAGGCACACAGAGGTTAAGTAACTTCCCCAAGATCACACAGCACTGGTAGAGTTTTGGAGCCAGGCAGTCTGACTCCAAATTATGATTATCCTCATAACTAAGTATTTATTTATTTATTTTTGAGAGAGTCTCACTGTATTGCCCTGGGTAGAGTGCCATAGTATCATAGCTCACAGCAATCTCAAACTCCTAGGTTTGAGCAATCCTCTTGCCTTAGCCTCCTGAGGAGCTGGGACTACAGGTGTTCGCCACAATACTCGGCTTAGGCTGGTCTTGAACTCCTGAGATCAAGCAATTCACTCTCCTTAGCCTCCCAGAGTGTTAGGATTACAGGCGCGAGCCACCATGTCAAGCCAATTAAGTATTTATTTTTGAATTGGGATTTATAAGTGTTACTACCATGCCTGTTTTATGATTTATAGTAGTAATAGAAAGAATGTGCCCTTTTAAAAATACAAATAAGATTAAATAAAAAATGGGTCTTTTAAAGACAGCCGTTAACAATACTGGTAATCGGTGGTCTATAGCATTTCCTAAATGCAATAGTGCCTGATTGCCAGGCACTGCTCTGAGTGAGGTAGGAGTTATTGGATGTGGAAACTGAGGCACAGTGAGGATAAACAACTGCTGCAGAGTTCACTTCCCTTTTTCCTCATGAGGGACTTGACTTCAGGCGGTGTGACCCTGTACTCCACTATATTCCGTTGCTCTTAGCAACGCTGGTGGCCAAAGGATGTAAGTAACTGCAGTTTGGGGTTACTTATGTGGTCCTGTCCTCACATAGTACAGGGAGGGAGATGCCCAGGGAGCAGCGATTCCATTCAGTGAGCACACATGCCATGCCAAACACTGTGCTCAGTGACTTCGTGGATTAGCTAGTTCAGTCCTCACAAGAAACCTGAAAGACAGCCGTTCTCATGCTCCTTATACAGCTGGGAAAACAGCCTCAGAGAGGTAAGGTCACAGCACTGCAAAGTGGTGGAGCTGGGCTTACATCGATGCCAACGCCCAGGATCTTTGCTCTGACCCTGCCCTGCCTACACTCCATAGACAGAAAAGACTTGGCCAAAGTTGCATGGCTGGTGTTAAGGCCATCTGTGCCACCCCACCATGCTGCATCTCTAATTGCATACCCCCCATATATATATATATACATATAAATATATATGTGTACACATTGCCTATTCTCCATATATATATTATATGTATTGGATTACCTATATATGTAATGCAACAAATAAGTATATATGTGTGTATATATATGCATTATGTATATATGTGTATCCTTATTTGTTACTTATTTGTTACTGCTTGTGATATTTGGTATTTGAAAGTGACATACAGTTCACTCCCAGCCCACAGTCTTAGCTAGGTAGGTGAGGGACTGTCCTGTTATTTCTTCCCCAACCTTCCCCTGCCTTTCTCCTTTCAAACTCTGCAAGCCCTCATGAACCCTCACAAAATCCTGGGCTCAGGGGCTCAAGAAGCCACTCTGTCCAATCTGCTTCCTTCCAGATGTGGAAAACGAGGCCTAAAAGAAGCAGGGGTCGAGTGGGGGGCTGATGTGGGGTTGCTTTGCATTCTAGAACCGGATAAACATGACTTATGAGAAGATGTCCCGTGCTCTGCGCCACTATTATAAGCTGAACATCATTAAGAAGGAGCCAGGGCAGAAACTCCTGTTCAGGTGAGCAGCCTAGGGGCTGAGGTGAAAAGGGGAAGCATGGCTGGGGCTGGGTGGGCTGGAAGCCCCCTGCAGTTGGGACAGGGGCTGATTTTCACTTGGGGCCTCAATTCCAGATTTCTAAAGACTCCAGGAAGGATGTCTTAGGACAAGAACAGCTGTCTGGAACAGCTGGAAAGCCAGGAGTTCAAGGATGAGATTCTAGAAGCTTCTCTGTAAAGGGGAGGACTCCCAGCACCTGGCACCAGAGGGACAGAGACTATGTCTCCCACGAAGACAGCCTCCTTCCTCCTCCCAGGGTGGCAGGAATCCCCAGCCGGGTTTTGTACCCATGGGATCACAGCTGCTGCCTTGGCCTCAGGCTGCCTGGGGACCTGGGAGGTCTCAAACCAGGACATTGGAGGTGGGAGTCATCCTTTGGGTAATACACCCCACCCCTTAGTTCCTGGCCAGCTCCCAGAGGAAGCCAGGTGCGGGTAGGGCATCCAGCCCAATCCCTTTGGTTTACAGAAGAAGGGAATGGAGGTCCCTCACCGGACCTCAGATTCCTTTATCCGTAAAAGGGGCATGCTCATAAAAACCCACCCTCAGGGGCTGCTGTGTGAAATGGGAGACAGAATTAGTGCTTCAGCAGCCTTTGTAATAATAACGATAATGGTAGCTGATGTTTCTAAAGTGCTTACCACGTACCAGGTCTGTGCTAAAGGCCTCACACACGTTTTATCTCCTTTAATTCACATGCTACCCCCTCAGGCTTAAAGATGAGGAAATGAAGGTAGAGGCTTGCAAAGCTGGCTTGCCTTTCTGGAAGGCAGCGCTGTGGCCGTTTGCTTTTAGCGTCTCTGAATGTATCTGGGCGCCTCTCGGACAGAGGCCTTGGTCCTCCCTCTCTGCTCTCGGCCTCTTCGCTTCCGATGCTCCTGTGCCTCCATCTGCCTTGTCATCCTGCAAGGTGCTCTACCTCTCTGCAGCCTCAGGTTTCTTCTCTGTAAGGTGGGGATGCTTCCCCTGACCTGACCTCACAGGGTTGCCAGAAAGCTCCAATAAGGCAGGATTTGTGAAGTGCTTAATATATGCTTGGTCTGTAGGGAGCACTTCATCTGTATTAGCTGCAAACCAAAAGCTGCTCTAAAGCATGAAACACTTCTGTTCTGTGGGTTCAGCTTCTTCCATTTGCTCTCCAACCCCAGCACTGAGGGGGTCCTGTGCCCTTGCAGACCCCCAGGTAAGGATGGGGGAGAAAGAGGAGGGAGTGTTTTGACTGAAATGAAACAGAACTTGGATTCACATCTTCTTTCTCAGAAGGAGGAAGCCCCTTTGGCCTCTTGCTCTCAGCAGTCAGGAAATCCCCTGGTCTCTGATCGAAGCTGCCCCGGCCTTGAGCCCCTGTACAGGAGTTGATAAGGACTTTTAGACTTTGGGACTCAAAGCAGTGACAGCTCATGAACAGGGAAACTCCTGGCTGAGTCTGAACTGTACAAAAAGCTTCAGTAGGAAAATACTTGGCCCCTTCACTTTTCCTCTGAGACTGTTCATGTCCTTGACTTTGCTCCAGGATAAACCCATGTGCCAGAGCTTTTCTCATCACCTGCTCAACTCAGAACTGCCTCGCTGCACTGGGAGAAACTGTTGAAATCCAGTTTTCTGGGCCTCATCTATAGATAAGGGCACTGAGGCCAGAGGGAAGTAACTTGCCCAGATCACAGAGCCCCATCAGGCCGATGCCCAGGCTGCCAGCACTGCCACATTTCTTCTGTGTCATTGCCATGCTCATGGGTCCAAGATGAAGAGGTTAAACAACAGGGTGGATTCCTAGGTCATGCCTTCTAGTTACAACAGTGGCATTTGCCTGCTTGTGTGTTGATGGCAATCAACAACTACCTTCCCAGGGGCTATGCCTTGTTCCAGGGTGATGGGTCTTGCCCCACATTGGGACCATCAGGGCCAGGAGTGGAAATCTGGGAGGGCAGTTGTAGGCAAGTTCACTGCCCCAACCACCTGGATGCTGGAACTCTCCACTGGGCTGTGGGGTGAGCTCCATCCATCCTCTTGCCCGGACACATTAGGTCCTTCTCTGGTGATGGCTCCCTGCATTCCAGTAATAAATGGTTTTGTTTGTGTCTTCTTTCCACAAGCATTAACTCAGTACCTGCTATGTACCTGGCACCTTACATCTTATTTTCACACAGGGTCCTGAAAAGTGGAGGGTCCCTGAAAACAACATCTGTCAAAATGAACTTTCTCACAAAGAATTTTGTTTTTTTGAGACAAGGTCTCACTCTGTCACCCAGACTAGAGTGCAGTGGCATGATCATAGCTCACTATAAATTCTAATTCATGGGCTCAAGTGATCCTCCCAACTTGGCCTCCAGATTAGCTGGGACTATGGGTGCGCACCACCATGCCTGATTATTTTTTTCTATCTTATAGAGACAGAGTCTTTTTGTCGTTGTTGTTGTTGCAGTTTGGCCGGGGCCGGGCTCGAACCCGCCACCCTTGGTACATGGGGCCAGCGTCCTACCCATTGAGCCACAGGTGCTACCCCAGAGTCTTGATATGTTTGTTTCCCAGCTGGTCTCGAGCTCCTGGCCTCAAGCAATCCTCCCACCTTGGCCTCCCAAAGTGCTGAGATTACAGGCATGAGCCACTTGCCCACTGTGCTTGGGCACCAAGAATTTAAAAAGAGGAGATACATACTAATGGTTTGAAAAAGTAGCCAGACATGTCCTTTTCTACTCTGTAAATACAATAGAGCCTCCATAGTTCACCACCCCCCTACGCTGACCACCTCCTTAAGTTAACCTAATTTTCATGGACCGAACACACACTATATGCCTAGGTCCTTATGTTCACCACCTCTGTCTGTTGGCTAGTTTGTTAGAATCCCTTGGGTGGTCAGCTTACAGATATTCTACTGTAGTTTCTCAAAAAATTGAATATATTAAGAGGTTTATTAATGAAACAAATGGTCTCGGAGCCTGTAGCACAGTGGTTACAGCTCCAGCCAAATACACCGAAGCTGGTGGGTTTGAACCTGGCCTAGGCCAGCTGAACGACAATGACAACTGCAACCAAAAAATAGCTGGGCATTGTGGCAGGCGCCTGTAGTCCCAGCTACTTGGGAGGCGGAGGCAAGAGAATTGCTTAAGCCCAAGAGTTTGAGGTTGCTGTGAGCTATGACACCATAGCACTCTACCCAGGGTGACAGTGAGATTCTGTCTCAAAAAAAAAAAAAAGAAAGAAAGAAAAGAAAAGAAACAAATGTTATAAGCCACTGTCTTGGTCTCACCAAGTCATTTACTGCATTTACCCATGAGGATGCATGCCGTTCTTCTCCATCACTCCTGTTATGTGGATTCTTATTGACAAAGTCTTTTTTCCTTACAAGGAAGTTCCAGGTCTAGCACTTGTTTTACTCCTGGTGGCTGTGCTGTGTCTTGGGCTTTTATTGCAGGAAACCTGGACTGAAGCTGGTGACCCATTATCTTCATTGGGGAGGATCCTGGTGATGACAGCTTTCCTTAGCTTCTTCCTCTGGTCCTTTGCCAGGATGTTAATCCACATTCTCTACTCAAGTGTTCTCATGAAAGTTTTATGGAGACACACAGAAAATAATACATTTACAGGGCAGGGTCCTATGCCTAGGAAGGGCCCAGTATCTGGTGGTGAATGGGATGGTGTGTGTGTGTGGAGGGGCCCTGTGGGCTTGGTCGATCAGTGGGACCTCTGAACTAAGCTGCTCCTGGGACAACCCCAATATGTGGGTAGGAAGGATAAAGCAGGTTGTTCTGAAATCAGAATTTGCATAATTGTTCTGAGATTATAACATGCAAATCAGAAATATTTAAGAAATATTTTAATCATGATTTTCATTTTTAAAGTGCTGAAATCCTTGTGAGTTAATTGCTCATACATGGTGGTGGTGATGAGTGTACAAAGGGAGAAGAGGCCCAGGCCTTGGAAAGTTCACACATGAGTGAGAGAAACAGGCTTGGTGCTCAATACACAGTAGTTACAGTGCCAGCCACATATACCCAGGGTGGTGGGTTCGAGTCCGGCCTGGACCAGGTAAACAACAATGACAACTTCAACAAAAAAATAGCCAGGTGTTGTGGCAGGTGCCGATATTCCCAGCTACTTGGGAGGCTGAGGCAAGAGAATCGCTTAAGCCCAAGAGTTGGAGGTTGCTGTGAGCTGTGATGCCACGGCACTCTACCAAGGCCGACATAGACTCTGTCTCAAAAAAAGTGGGAGAAACAGACGTGGCTGATGGGCAGACCATTGCAGTCCCCAGGGAGGGGGTGATATGCATGCCTGCTGGGTGGTGCAGGGGAATTCTGCTTGGGAGGCACCAGGGAGAGTATTTCTCCGGAGAATCATACAGAATCATCTCTCTTTCCCCCTTTCCTTTTGGAGGGCTGAGGTGTGGAGGCATAGTGGGGCTGTGGGCCTTCTGATCCTTGAGAGTTCGGGGAATGCAGGGGAAATGGGATTCTGGGAAGACTCAGGGATGGGCGGCCTGCAGTTTAAAGCTATGTCCACTATGTCCACTAGGTGGCACAAAAGCCCCTCTGCGTTGGCATCGGGGCTGAGCAGCGGCCTGTTCTGTGGCGCGGCCAGCCTGCCCTCTTTCTCTGGGACGTGTGTAGAGCACGCCGCTCCAGTATGCTCTGTAAGTGGACATCCAACCCCTGCTTGAATACCGCCAGTGACGGGAGACCACACAGTGACTGGGGATAGAATAAGTGGCAGGGGTGGGGTGGAATTGAGGGGCAACAAAAAGCCACTGACTCAGTGGTAGTATCGCCCTTTCTCTTGCAACCTACAGACCATTAGTTTCTGAAATTCCTATCTTCCCAGTCTCTCTTTTTAGCATTGCCTTTTCTTATGATCACGTTATCCTTGAGGAGATTATCAAACTTCTAAGCAGGGGCCTCAGGGAGACCTCTTACAGGTCTGGGACTTATGCCAGGGCCCTGTCAAAGCCTCCCAACCCTTTCTCCACATGTGCACCCCTGATCAGGACTCCAAGGGACTGAGGCTTTCCTAATTTTCTAGTGGCTTTAGCGAAGCCAACCTTCTGGGCCTCAGTTTCCACTTCTGTAGAATGAATGACGGCATCTTCTGTCCTGCTTGCCACCGAAGTTGTTGAGGAATTTCAAATGAAATAATATAGCCATTTATTTAACAAATATTTATTGACTATCTGCCTAGGCACTGTTCTAGAAACTGGGGAATATAGTGGTGACCACACAGCTAAGGGAACAAATCAGTACAGACTATGATGTCAGGTGGTGGGAAGGCCATGAAGGAAAATAAAATAGAGTTAAGGGAAGGGGCCAACTTTAAATTGATCTGTCAGAGACGTGAAAAGCAAAAGTAGGAGCAGGTGGTCTTCTCCCGCATTATTTTCTCTCCTGTGACCTGTCTATCCCCTTTCCATTTGGCCTGTGGGGCCCACTGTGAAAGGTGAACACTGTAGTTACAATGTAGTACAATGATGTTACGGTTCAGTACAATGTAGATGAATACTGTGAGATCGGATGCAATCCTAACAGGTATGAATGATGTAGACAGAAAAGCTGGGAGGAAAGATCAACTTGGCTCAGAGCTGACCCTTCTATCCCTTCCTTTAGGGACCCACAAGCCAAGCTCAGTGAGGTGGTAATGTCTTCAGAGTAGACTTTGCCTCTCCAGGTCATGCCCATTTAAACATACCAACTCAAGGAAGCCCTGTGTATTGGCAAATGTGCTCTGGCTGGAAAACCCCAGACTTATAAATATGGCTCTTGAAATCCCAGAAATTCTGAGCAGGAAGAGAGTTCTTCTCAGTCCCATGATCACATCCTCCACCCAGTGACAAGCTCAGGTTCTCAATGTGAGATATGGGGTGGAAGTGCCCGTGAGATTCTCATGGGATGGCTGATGGGGGTGGGCTGGACATGGCATGCAAATCTCCAGAGAGCTTCTGAGCACCTGACAAAGGTACTTCCTCCTCACCAGCACCCACACGCCTCAGGGAGACTGATGATCAGAATGACCAGGTGAGCTTGAGGGTGCAGGGTCTCCACTTTCATTCAGACCCCCTTTCCAACTCTGGACCAGATTGTGCAACCCTAACCCTCTACAAACTCAAAAGTGATTTGAAATAAAGAACATGTTTTCTTGGCTGACTAGTAAATATTTCACCAACTTAGGTTTTAATTTTTTTTCTTTTTTTTTTTTTTGAGACGGAGCCTCAAACTGTCACCCTGGATAGAGTCCCGTGGCATCATAGCTCACAGCAACCTCCAATTCCTGGGCTCAAGTGAGTCTCCTGCCTCTGCCTCCCAAGTAGCTGGGACTGCAGGCGCCCGCCACAATGCCTGGCCATTTTTTGGTTGCAGCCGTCATTGTTGTTTGGCAAGTCCGGGCTGGATTTAAACCCACCGGCTCAGGTGTACGTGGCTGGTGCCTTAGCCCGTTGAGCCACAGGCGCCGAGCCCCAACTTAGGTCTTAATCAGCACACAAAAAAGGTCCTTTGACAAAGCAAAAGACCCAAACTGGAGATAACAGCAGTGAACTAACAGAAACAAAGCTTTCAGCTGCACCACATCTTTATTTTGAGGTAGACAAAGTGCCTTTCTGATAATACAAATTCATTAATGTGACTTTACAGTGAGAGAGACACGCCCAGACTGAAATCCAGCTCCTCCTCTAAGGAAGCCAGCCCTCGTCAACTTGTTTCTACTCTATCAGTTAGGGCCATGCTGGCCGTAGCATATAAACTGATACCTCAGTGGCTTAACATGGTAGACATTTATTTCTCAGTCACATAAGATTTGGTCGGTGGGGCGGGGAGGGGATCCTGTCTGTGAAGTCACTAGGGACCCGCTGATAAGGACCTTGCTCTCTTCTTCATGTGCCTTCCGTGAGGGTGTGTGTGTGTGTCGGGGGGTGGGGGTGGAGCGGGGGATGACATCATGTCACCAGATGTGGGAAGAGGATTGGGTAGGTGTTTTCCTGGGGGGAGGCGTATGTCACTTCTACTCACATTTGTCACCAGAACTCAGGCAGGTGGTATGCCAGATGTGTGACTTGCTGCGTTTTTTTTTTTTTTAGGGAATTCATTGAGGGTCCAAAGAACCAGGTTACATTGATTGCATTTATTAGGTAAAGTCTCTCTTATAATTGTGTCCTGCCCCCGAGAGGTGTGCCACCACCGTAAACCTCCTGCCCTCCTTGCTCCTTCTGAATGACTTTCTGCCCTTAAGATGTTTATTTTCTCTGTTGACGCCTGTAGGTTGGCTGTGTTACTCGATTAAAGGCCATAGTTTCTGTCCACCGTGCTCTCCAGGTGGTTATTCTAAGTTGTATCACGCTTCTTTCCCTTGATCTTTTAGACTCGGAAGTGGTAACAGCCCCGCCATTACCAGCCCCAGGAACCTGCACTGTCATATGTTGCTTTCCTTATTCCTGTGTGCATCCTTATAAATGGCTTTGTTATTAAACTCAGTGAGTGTCCCCCCTGTTTCCTGCTGTGACCCTGACAGATACACATGGGGGCTAGGGATGTAGTCACAGCCTGGGCAGCCACTTCCCACACTATGGAAGGGGGCTCAGTGGATCCCTACATGTGTCCGGCTCATCCACTCTGACCTCCTCTATGCTATCCTTTTAAAAATTCCAACTGTTTTTGCAAAAATGGACAAGTCCTTCTTAATAGTCACATGTGCTGGGGTCCCGCTTCGGGGGCAGGGTCCATTAAAACCTGTGTGTCTGGTGGTGGGTGACTGGAGGAAATATAAAGTTAGAAATGAGCACAATGAGAGACAAAGTGACAGGACACACAGAATAGAAGTTTCCTTTTTTTTTTTGGAGACAGTCCCACTATGTCGCCCATCACAGCTCACAACAACCTCCAACTCCTAGACTTAAGTGATTGTCTTGCCTCAGCCCCCTAGTGACTGGGACTACAGGTGCCCACCACAACACCCAGCTATATTTTTGTTGCAGTTGCACTGTTGTTTAGCAGGCCTGCACCGGGTTCGAACCCAGCAGCTGCAGTGTATATGGCCGATGCCGTAACCACTGTGCTAAAGGCACTGGGCCCAGAATAGAATTTTCAAAGGTGGGAGCACAGGGGACCACGGCTCATTTGTGGGGTTCTGGCAGGTGGCCCAGAGGGTTCCTTCTACTCAGCTTTTATTGAAGGCTATTTGCTCATTAGCTGAGAGGGTAAGCTGAGGAAGGGAACAAAGACGTCAGCAGTTTCTCTGACCAAGCATATCAGCTTCTATTGCTTCTATAATCATTAACTTTAAAGGTCTGAGCAGTCTTGAGAAATCTGGAACCTGAGCCTTGTGTGGGGGCAGCCTCCTCTCTGTGGTCACATACACAGCTTCCTAGGGGGGTGTTAGTCTCCGCTAGTTCACTGTGGAGTAAAGCACCACTGGCCTGGATCTCCTCTGAAGAATCGGTGGGAAAGAGGAATTTTCTTCTCATTACCACCACAGAGGGTCTCTCTCTGTGAGAAGGGATATAAGCCCTCCTACCCGTATTTCAGGGCTCGAGCTATTCCCCCGATGTCTGCAACAATGAAACTGAAATGACCCCAAATAGCCAAAACAATCTTAAAAAAGAAAAACAAAGTTGGAGGATTCACATTTCCTGATTTCAAAACTTACTACAAACCTATAGTAATCAAAACAGGATGAAACCAACAAAAGGGTGCCGATCAGTGGTATGGGATTGAAGAGTCCTTAAATAAACACAAACATATAATGTCTATGGCAATTCATTTTTGATGACCGATCAATAGGGAAAAAACAGTTTCTTCAAAAAATGGTGTTGGACAACTGGGGACCCATACTCAAAAGAATAAAATTGCATATTTACCTTACACCATATATGAAAATTAATTCAAAATATAACAAAAGATATAAACATAAGAGCTAAGACCATAACACTCTTAGAATAAAGTAGTAAATCTTTATGATCTCGAATTAGGCAATCATTTCTTAAATATAACTCTGAAAGCAGGAGCAAAAGGAAAAAAATAGATAAATTGAATTTAACCAAATTTTTGTTTATCTATTCAGCAGTTGATGGACATTTGGGTTTGGAGGATGTTCTGCAAAGGACACCATCAAGAAAACGAAAAAGGGTGGCACCTGTGGCTCAAATGGGTAAGGCACCGGCTCCATATGCAGGAGGTGGCAGGTTCAAACCCAGCCCCGGCCAAAAACCACACACACACAAAAAATTTGGGCGGCGCCTGTGGCTCATTGAGTAGGGTGCCGGCCCCATATACCAAAGGTGGTGGGTTCGACCCCGACCTCGGCCGAACTGCAAAACAGAAAAAAATAGCCAGGCATTGTGCTGGGTGCCTGTAGTCCCAGCTACTCCGGAGGCTCAGGCAAGAGAATTGCCTAAGTCCAAGAGATGGAGGTTGCTGTAAGCTGTGTGACACCACAGCACTCTACTGGGCGATAAAGTGAGACTCTGTCTCTATAAAAAAAAAAAAGAAAGAAAGAAAAAAGAAAACGAAAAGGCAACCCATGGAATGGGAGAAAGTATCTCCAAATCGTGTATCTGATACCAGATTTGTATCCAGGACTTATAATGAACTCTTACAACTCAGCTAGGCATGGTGGCTCATGCCTCTAGTCCCAGGTTCTTGGGAGACTGAGGCAGGAGGATCATTTGAGCCCAGGAGTTAGAGTTGCTATGAGCTGTGACACCATACCACCGTACCCAAGGCAACCAAGTGAGACTCAGTCTCAAAAAAAAAAGAACCCTTACCACCTCAATAATAAAATGATAAATAACCCAATTTAAAAATGGGCAAAGGTTTGGCGCCTGTGGCTCAAGTGGCTAAGGCACCAGCCACGTACACCTGAGCTGGCGGGTTCGAATCCACCCTGGCCCACCAAACAACAATGACGGCTGCAACCAAAAAATGGCCAGGCATTGTGGCGGGCACCTGTAGTCCCAGCTACTTGGGAGGCAGAGGCAGGAGAATCGCCTGAGCCCGGGAGTTGGAGGTTGCTGTGAGCTGTGATGCCACAGGACTCTATCCAGGGTGACAGCTTGAGGCTCTGTCTCAAAAAATAAATAAATAAATAAATAAATAAAAATGGGCAAAGGATATAAATAGACATTTCTCCCCCACCCCCCACAAAAAAAAAATAGCCAATAAGTGGCTTGGCACCCGTAGCACAGTGGTTACGGCACCTGCCACATACATTCAGGGTGGCGGGTTCAAACTCGACCCAGGCCAGCTAAGCAACAATGACAACTGCAACAGCAACAAAAATAGCCAGGCATTGTGGTGGGCACCTGTGGTCCCAGCCACTTGGGAGGCTGAGGCACGAGAATCACTTGGACCCAAGAGTTTGAGGTTGCTGTGAGCTGTGGTGTCACGGCACTCTACCAAGGATGACATAATGGGACTCTGACTCAAAAAAAAGCCAATAAGCACATGGAAAGGTGCATTATTCACAGTAGCCAAAAGTAAACAATATCCCCCCCAAAACAAATGTCCATCAACTGTTGAATAAAAAACAAAACAAAATGTGATATATCCACACAATGGAATATTGTTCAGTCATAAAAAGGAACAAAGCCGGGCATGGTGCTCACTCCTGTAATCCCAGCACTTTGGGAGGCAAGAGCCAGAAGACCACTTACAGGCCTGGAGTTTGAAACTAGTCTGGGCAACACCGCAAGACATCTAACTCTAAAAAATAAAAATAAAATAAAAATCTTCTGGATTGGTGCTTGTGGCTCAAGCGGCTAAGGCGCCAGCCACATACACCTGAGCTGGTGGGTTCGAATCCAGCCCGGGCCCGCCAAACAACAATGACGGCTGCAACCAAAAAATGACCGGGTGTTGTGGCGGGTGCCTGTAGTCCCAGCTACTTGGGAGGCGGAGGCAAGAGACTCGCTTGAGCCCGGGAATTGGAGGTTGCTGTGAGCTGTGATGCCACAGCACTCTATCCAAGGTGACAGCTTGAGGCTCTGTCTCAAAAAATAAAAAAATAAAAATAAAAAAAATAAAAATTATCTGGGAGTGGGAGCATATGCCTATAGTCCTAGATACTCAGAAGGCCGAGGCAGGAGGATCCCTTGGAACCAGGAGTTAAAGGCTGCAGTGATTGGGCCACTGCACTCTAGCATGGATGACAGATCAAGACCTTGTCTCTAAAAATAAAGAATAAAGTTGAATACATGCTGTAACATAATAACATGGATGAACTTTGAAAACATTTGCTGAGTGTAAGAATCCAGACACAACACAAAAAAGGCCACACACTGTATGGTTCCATTTATCTGAAATGTCCCGAATAGAAAATCCACACAAACACCAGATCAATGGTTGCCTGCGGTTGGGGAAGAAGGAATGGGGAGTGACTGCTAATAGGATGGGATTTCTTCTAGGGCGATAAAAATGTTCTGGAAGTAGATAGTGGGGATTGATGCACAACTCTGCGAATAGACTAAAAAAACCACTGAATTGTATACTTTTAAAAAGAGTAAACTTGGGCAGCACCCATGGCTCAAAGGAGTGGGACGCCAGCCCTATATGTCGGAGGTGGTGGGTTTAAACCCAGCCCCGGCCAAAAAAAAAAAGAGTAAACTTTATGGCTTATGGGTTAGATCTCAGTAAAGTTATTATCTAAACAAAACAAAACGAATCTATGAGTAAACAGAGCCTCTCCATGGAGAGGCAGCAGGCCAGGGACACTCTCCTAGAGCTGGAAGAATGGGATGTAGCATAAGGATTAAGAGCCTGGGCTTTGCATCTGGATGGTTGTGAGTCTGAATCTTGCTTCCACATCTTATGAGTTGTGAAATGTTGGAAAATTGACTCAACCTCTCTGAGCCTCTCTTCTGTAAAATGAGCATAATTCCTGCTTTGTGGGCAGCTTATAAAGATTAACTGCTTGATAGCTTGGAGTATTCAGTAAATGCTAGGTATTTTTATTATTATTTTCTCTTAGACATAGGGGAAAGAGGCCTGGAGAGGGCAGCTTTGATCTTGGACTGAGGGTGGGCAGAATAGGCCTAGCTTCAGAAAGTGGACGTATAGATTTTAGGTTGTAGTTTTGGTGAGGGGTCTGGAAGAGCCCCTGCAGCTACGGCAGGTGGTCAGTGTGGGTTCAGGAAGGTGACTGGAAGCCCAAAGAGAACAGACACTCAGCCTCTCACCAGTGTTGCCAGATCTATGGATTAGAACTGGACACTTTGGTATTTGAATTTTCTGCTAGGAAACAAATGGGGTAAGTGATTATCATCACATTTTGTTGCTACAACTTTTCTCCCTGGCCTCCTGGAAAGGAGCTGGGAGCTGCTCTGAAGTCTCATGTTAGGTATGAAGTGTGAGCCCCGAAATTAGCGCAGGTGCTTGTTGGTAATTCCACGTTCAGATGCCCAACAGCAGCTGATTGACGGAGGCCAACATCTCAGTGGGGCTGAGTGTTTTCTTCTCATCAATATTTGATTCTTTTGGAGTAACAAATGATTTTTATTTCATTGCCTTTCCAAACTGTCTATGCATATACAAGGTATCTGATTAAAGTGCTCCTAGGAAAGCTGTAATAAACATGATTCATGACTGTGTTGACCTTTGTCTAGGCTTTTCTTTCTCATATCGCGCATGGCTCGGTCAAGATAAAGAGTTATTTGTGGGCTATATCAGTAAGGGTTCAGTCGGAGGAAATGAAACCACGCCAGCTAATTTTAGCCGAAAAGGAATCAGAGGCTTACAAAGTCATTGGGTCGGAGCAGTGGGTTACAGGTGGGGCCTCCAGGAATGAGCGGGCACACTACCCCCATAGCTGTACTGCAGACAGCCTGGAGCCACGCTGCCCGGCCAGGGGAGCCAGCATGCTGGCAAGGCTGAAAGTACACAGCTTCTTGATCTTGCTGGTGCACCAGTAGCTGGATCCACAGGAAAATGCTTCATTTCACTCCTTCCAAACATGGGCCAGGGTGTCTAATGGCCAGACCCTAATCCACGTCTGAAACTCCAGCTGCCAAGGAGTCTGGGAAATGAGTACTTTTCAGCTTTCCAGCGTCACAGGGAGAGGAAGGGGCCCTAGAAGGAGGTTGGGCTGGATGTGAATGAGCCAATCCACCAGGACGGGCCTCCTTCCATCAAGATTTTAATATTCAGTGTTACAGCTCTTTTAGAATTTGTCTAGTAGGTTTTTTGGTCCTCACCAGAAGAGGCCCCCATGAAAAAATATATATTTTAAATGAAGATTTTGACATTCGTTTTTGTTCAATACTTACTTGAAATTACTGATAATTCTTTTATTGTTGCCTGTACAAAAATTTTATTTGCGGTGTGAGATGGCATTTTCCTGTTGGTGGGGTCTATAAATTTACCTCTGAAGTCCCATCTGTGAACACGTGTGCCCTTGCAAGCTGGAGAACTGGTTTCCTATTAGAAGTCCCCAGATCTGGCTCCTGGTACCTGGTGTTTAGGTGACGCTGACATGAATAGTCTCCTTTTTGACAGGAGGTGAGAAAGATCTGTGCGTTAGAGGAAGAGCCTCTGTGTATTTTCTTGGGCATAGCGAACACTTCCAGAAGGAAACAATAAAACTTGTAATTGGAAATTTCTTTTTCAATAAAGAATCAACTGCTCAAGAACAAACTCAGAGCCCAAGCAGCATTTGAAAAGATGCTTAACTTCACTAATAAATAAAGGCAAACTCAAACAAGAGTGGCTCACCTGGTAGGCAACAATTAGGCGCCACGGTGCCCACACAGGTGTGAGTGTGAAGAAGCAGCCACACTTGTTACCTGGAGGTGCAAAGAGGTGCAAACTTTCAGAAGGAAATTTGGCAGGGCCTACCAACATTTTAAATGTGTCTCCCCAGACATTCTATTTCTGAGAATACACCTTCCAGAAATGTTCTTACATGCACCCAGATTTATGTAGAGAGATCTCTGAAGCACGAGTTATAGTTATAAAAATGGAGGAAAACTAAATATCTAGCAAAGGATTTTGAATAAATAAGCACACTGAAATACCCAGCAGCTAATGTGAACAGAACAGAAGAGCTGAGAGAAGTGACAGGGAGGGAACGGGGGAGGCTCGCCCAAGTGCAGGGCTCAGGTGTCTGGGCCAAGTGGTGATGCTACCTTTGTCTGTGAACATCTGGAATCGGTAAAAATGACATGCAGAGAATATGGCACAGCAAGGCGTAGTCTTGTTTTACAAGATGATTTCTGTAAATTATTTCAAGGAATTAGACTAAAAGCATGGGATATTGTCTGGTCTTCATCTCTTCCATATGTCATGAGAAATTTACTTATCTCTCAGCATCCCAAGAAAGGAAGGAAAAGTTGGACTTAATAGTCAACCATCTTGGGTTTACAGAGGGAGGGCGTCACCTTGGGGAAGGAGGCAGTGACCTCACTGGGGACTTTGATTTGCGTTCACCTTCCCCCATCCCTGCTAGACTAAGTGGAAGTGAGAGAGGAGCGGGGGCTGCAAGTTCCACTCCTCCTTTGGAAAGTTTCCAGAAGAAAGGTTATCAGCTGATGGGTGAGAAGCCTATGTGGGTAAAATGCAATTCTTCCTTAATGTCACCTCATGTGGAAAATGTAAAGACTTTGCTAACACCCCCCCTCCTGAGGATTGATGATCTCTTGGAGTTCTGAAACTTTTTGCTCACTAACTTGAAAAAAAAGAAACATTTTAGATTTAGGAGGGAGAAGGGAGTCTCCCCTGTTCTGTAGCCAAAAATTCCTTTAAGATAATGTTATTGGGGGAATTACCATTAACATACCCAAACAAACACACACACACAAAAATCCCTCCCCAAGAAAAAATCCAGGGAAAAAGAGTGTGTTTTAGACCAGTATATATTGAATGCTTCTGGCTATGCAAATAATGTATGATGCTGTGTGCACAGATAAAGGATCCCAGAAGAGCTTATTCAAAAGCCATTCACAGGTACATGTAATTGTTGCTCCCTGCAAAGTTGTCCAGACACACAGCCTGCTTGTCAACAGTTTCTTGTTTTGATAAGACCTTCAAAGTCTGTCCCAGAGAGCTCATTTTCTGGGTTGTGGGGAGTTCCTACTTATCAACTCAGAGGTCAGTCACTTGCTAATATGAAGGTCCACCCCTTCCCTGAAACCAGGCTCCTTTTAGCTTGGCCTCCCTTCCCAGCTCCCCTCTGATCACATGCCCTGGGAACTGCATTTCATTAGCTCAGGAAGGCCTGGCCCTCAGGTTTCACCTTCTGGGAAATCTCTGCTGGTGGAAACCACATCTTGCCCTGGACTTAACGAGAAACTCAGAGCTGACTGAGAATGAAGGTCACAAGGGCAGGAAAAGGGGCAAGAAAGGCTTCCAGGGGTCAGCCTTGGCTTCAGTTTCCCAGATAATAGTTTTCAATTTTTTACTTCAAGACCAATTGTTTTCCATTTTGTGTTTTGTGTTATTTTATTTGCTTATTTTTTAGGGCCAGGAAGAGAATACTTTGAAAGTGACAGAGTAGAAGATCTTCACGCCCTGCCTGGTGCCCTCCCCTCCTGCAGGACAGTTAGGGCGATCAAAGCGAGTGCTCCAGCAGAAGGGGGCTATTCTGGTGGGTTCCTAACTCAGGGGACAGGCAGCCAAACTACCAGCCTAGAGTGGAGTTAGCTGGGTGGGGAGACCAGGGCCTGTACACCCAGTCTGCAGAGAGGCTGGGTGTGAGACAGAATGTGTGAATATCCTGGGGCTGCCATGAAAAGTTACTACAAACTTGGGGGCTTAAAACAATAGAAATTTATTATTTCACAGGAGTCCAGAGGCCCAAAATCAGTTTTTGTCAGAGGTTGATTCCCTCTGGAGGCTCCGAGCGTCCCTCTTACCCTCTCTGAGCTTCTAGGGTTTGCTGGCAATCCTCGGCATTCCCTGGCTTGTGGACCCATCACTCCAATGTCTGCCTCCATCTTCACATGGCCACTTCCCTCTCTGTGTCTCTGAATTGCAGTTCTCCTTCTGCTTGTCTTGTATAAAGACATGTGTCATTGGATTTAAGACTCACTGCAAATCCAAGATGATCTCATCTGGAGATCATTAACTTAATTATGTCTTAGAAGACCCTTTTTCCGAATGAGGTCATGGTTTAAGGCTTTGGGCAGCAGGACTTGGACATACCCTTTTGGGGCCAAAGTTCAGCCCACTACAAAGGGGGACCTGACTTAGCCTCAGCTTCCTTGTTAGTCAGTTAACTAGTCATAGGGCATTATGGAGTGGTGGTCAGAATCTCTCCCAGCCTAATCATTTGTATAACCTCAAACATGTGAAAGAGGCCCCAGAGCCTGAGGCCTAAATTGCATCCTCTAGACCTGGCTGGAGGGTGGCACAATGGGCCCATTTGCAGAGGAAACTGAGTCACTCAGCGGAAGGGGAAAATAGATGGGTCTTTGGGGTGATGGTTAGCTCCAAGGGCCTTCTTGAACTCTCTACTTGGACTCTCTCCTTGGCCTGCACTGGGGAGACCTCCCACACTCCCCAGTGGGAGGGCTTGATTTGTTTTTTTTATTTTTGTTTTTTTAAAAAAAACAAAATGGAAGACTTTATTCAGAAGTGACTATTGCAATGGGGTTTTGCAGAAGGGGAGAGAGCTTGATCTCAATTCCAAATACAGCGACAACAAGTGAGATTTATAACCAAGGAGTGGGATAGAGGTCAGTAGATGAAAAATTACTAAGAGGAATGGTAATTCTTTGCTTAAACTTTCCTAACAGATTTTTTGCTGAAGGCAGGCAGGGGTGATCAGTGATTGAGGGTGGGAGATGGGGAATTTGATCAGATATCAACAGTGGGAGATTGTCACCAAGCTGACTCAGCAGGACTCTTTCTAGAACTGGACAATGCAGAGATGAACTTGGACGCCCAGAAGTCAGGGCCTAGTTGAGAAGAGAGTTCAGAGGAACCTAACTAGAAGTTGCTCAGGGACACAATCTTTCGTCACTGGCCAATAGTCTCAGCTAGGCCCTTAGCAAAAATCAAACTATCAGACATCAATTGTCAGACAAATGAGTGAACAAACTTTCAGATGATTCTAGCACTCAGCCTTTGAATCTTCCAACTCTGAGGGAGGGCTTGATTCGGATTTGCCCAGTGTCCAGAGAGCTAGAGCCTCTGCTTGACACTGTCTTCGTGACAAGGAAGGACTGGCGTCGCAGCTGGGACTTCTCTGTGAAACTGGAGGGCCCAGGGCAGCATCTTTGAAGCCCTTTGTGGATGGGGAAGAAGCTTTCCATGGGGCAAAGTGATCTGGCAGCTGTCACTATGGGAGGTACTACAAAAATCCTCTGCTGGGCGGTGTCTGTGGCTCAGCGAGAATGTGGCAGGTTCAAACCCGGCCTTGGCCGAACTACAAAAAACAAAAAAAATCCTCTGCTCAAGGCCCCTTTGACAAAGTGCTTACTTCTATAATTTACCTGGTTGAGGGCCAAGCCAAGGAAATACTATTAACTAATTTTCAAAAACTGGATGTAGAAATAATATACATTGGCTATGGAAAATCTGGAACATTTGGCAAAGAATACAAAATAAATAAAAATCACCTGTAATTCTATTCTAAATGAAAGTCATTTAAAATATTTAGGTGATTATATTTCTATTAAAAATACATTTGTGGGCGGCGCCTGTGGCTCAGTGAGCAGGGCGCCAGCCCCATATACCGAAGGTGGCGGGTTCAAACCCGGCCTTGGCTGAACTGCAAACAAAAAAATAGCCGGGCGTTGTGGTGGGTGCCTGTAGTCCCAGCTACTCGGGAGGCTGAGGCAAGAGAATCGCCTAAGCCCAGGAGTTGGAGGTTGCTGTGAGCTGTGTGATGCTATGGCATTCTACCGAGGGTGACAAAGTGAGACTCTCTCTCTACAAAAAAAAAAAAAAAAATTTGTGTGCCGGTGCGGTGGCTCATGCCTGTAATCTCAGCACTGTCGGAGGCTGAGGAAGGAGAATTTCTTGAGTTCGAGACTTGCCTGAGCGAGAGAGAGACCCCCGACTCCTAAAAAAAAGGAAAAATCCAGCCGGGTGTCTATAATCCCAGTGGCTTCGGAGGCTGAGGCAATGGGATGCCCACAGCCCGAGTCTGAGGTTGCAGTGAGCTATGACGCCGTTGCTGAGGGCATAGGGTAGAACTCTGTCTCAACAACAACAATAACAACAACAAAGATGTGTGTGTGTTTTAATATTGTTCATTTGATGTCGTTTAATATCACAGGCAATTTTATATCCTGATGTTTCTATTTAACATTATGTCACAGTACTTAACCATGGAAGTAATTGTATATGTCTATATGTGTATGAGGTGCAATTATATATTAATTATAAAGTTAAATATTTTTTGCGTATTTATTTTCAATTTTTTTGAGACAAAGTCTCACTATGTTGCCCTGGGTAGAGTGCTGTGGCATCACAGCTCACAGCAACCTCTAACTCTTGGGCTTAAGCAAATCTCTTGCCTCAGACTCTCAAGTAGCTGGGACTACAGGTGCCTGCCACAACGCCTGGCTATTTTTTTGTTGCAATTGTCATTATTGTTTAGCTGGCCTGGGCTGGGTTCCAACCTGCCACCCTCGGTGTATATGGTTGGCTCCGTAACCACCGTGCTATGGGCACAGAGCCTATATTCAAAATTTAAATTTATTTTTGTATTTATTTTTGAGTCCCTCATAAAATAAGAAGATTAATCTTTTTTTCTTTTTTTGAGACAGAGCCTCAAGCTGTCACCCTGGATAGAGTGCTGTGGCATCACAGCTCACAGCAACCTCCAATTCCTGGGCTCAAGCGAGTCTCCTGCCTCCGTCTCCCAAGTAGCTGGGACTACAGGCGCCCGCCACAATGCCCGGCCGGTTTTTGGTTGCAGCCGTCGTTGTTTGGCCGGCCCAGGCTGGATTCGAACCCGCCAGCTCCGGTGTACGTGACTGGCGCCTTAGCCCATTGAGCCACAGGTGCCGAGCCAGAAAACTTTTCATTTTGAAATAATTATGGATTCATAGGAAGTTGCTTTGTACTTTTCACTTATTCTTACCCAGAGGTAGTTCTTCTGACCTTCCCTTTTCCTTCTTTGAACCTCTTGTTTGTTTAACAAATATATTAAGGAGGAGAAGGTGTGAATTTTTTTTTTTTTTTAAAGATTGCTTTTTTTTTCAGCCCAGGCGTAGTGGCTCATGCCTATAATCCCAACACTCTGGGAGGCCGAGGCGGGTAGATTGCCTAAGCTCAGGAGTTTGAGACTAGCCTGAACAAGAGCAAGACCCTGTTTCTAAAAATAGCCGGGCGCTGTGATGGGCATCCATAGTCCCAGCTTCTTGGGAGGCTATGGCAAGAGAATCGCTCAGCCCAGGAGTTTGAGGTTGCTGTGAGCTGTGATGTCACAGCTTCTACCAAGGGTGACAAAGTGAGACTCTGTCTCAAAAAACAAAAAAAGAGTTTGTTTTCAGATAGCATTAATATGTTGAAAGAAAATTACATTCCTAAAGCAATATAAAGTTCTATTTGTACTTTCTTCCTTCTGCTTTATCATGAAAGAAATATTTTTCTAGGGCGGCGCCTGTGGCTCATTGAGTAGGGCGCTGGCCCCTTATACCGAGGGTGGTGGGTTCAAACTGGCCCCAGCTAAAACTGCAACAAAAAATATCCGGGCGTTGTGGCAGGTGCCTGTAGTCCCAGCTACTCAGGAGGCTGAGGCAAGAGAATTGCCTAAGCCCAAGGGGTTGCTATGAGCTGTGGTGCCATGGCACTCTACCAAGGGCAACAAAGTGAGACTCTGCCCACCTCCCAGAAAAGAAATCTTTTTCTAATAGAGAAAACTCATGCTTGCTAATGTTATTTTAATTTGGTTATAATTGCACTCATATTTTGATGCTATAAGAATCCAAGAATAGTTAAAACTGTGGTCTGTATTTCACTGAATAGTGAAACCTTGTAGTAACTCAGTTCTTAGAGTTAGTGCTGAAGAACCTTGTTAAATGATATGGTACTTCAGTGCTTTTATTCTTTTAGCTTCATAGAGCAGATCCATGGTCATTCTGCCTTATACTAAATTCTTTATCATAGCAAGAAAAGGTATTTTTTTTCTTTTATTAAATCATAGCTGCATACATTAACACAATCATGGGGTGCAATGTGCTGGTTTCATATACAATCTGAAATATTTTCATCAAACTGGTTAACATAGCCTTCACGGCATTTTCTTAGTTACTGTGTTAAGACTTTTATAGTCTGCATTTAGTAAGTTTCACCTGTACCCTTCTAAGATGCACCGTAGGTGTGATCCCACCAATTACCCTTCCTCCACCCATCCCCCTCACCCCCCTCGCTCCTTTAGAGTTTCACTTTGTCGCCCTTGGTAGAGTGCTGTGGCATCAGGGCTCACAGCAACCTCCGGCTCTTGGGCTTAGGCGATTCTCTTGCCTCAGCCTCCCAATAGCTGGGACTACAGGCGCCCACTGGGCTGGGTTTGAACCCACCACTCTTGGTATATGGGGCTGGTGCCCTATACCATCCGCCAAGAAGAGGTATTGTAAGGGTTGAGTGAACTAATAATTATTTGGTTGTATGTTGTGGTATTATACTGTTTTCCCAAATCATCATTACACTTCTGCTTTTCACTATAGATAATGAGCCAAAAGGAGCTTTGAAGAAACTGATTCATGCTGCTAAGGTTTGTATTATTATATAAATATAAAGAATATGGAGGAAGAAATAGGACATGGATTAAACCCATATGTCCTTAATAACTACTTAAAAAGTTATTTTAGAAGTGATCAGGGCTCGGCGCCTGTGGCTTAGCAGGCTGGGGTGCCAGCCATGTACACCTGCGCTGGCGGGTTCGAATCCAGCCCGGGCCCGCCAAACAACAATGATGGCTGCAACCAGAAAATGGCCAGGCGTTGTTGGCAGGCGCCTGCAGTCCCAGCTACTTGGGAGGCGGAGGCAAGAGACTCACTTGAGCCCAGGAATTGGAGGTTGCTGTGAGCTGTGATGCCACAGCACTCTGCCCAGGGTGACAGCTTGAGGCTCTGTCTCAAAAAAAGAAGTGATCAGAATAGTCTTCATCAATTGCTTTTTACTTTAAAAATAAATTTAGAAATTCATATAGTTAATTTTTAGAATTTGTCAAAATAAAAATTTTCAGGTTATGCACTCATTTTCCACATAAAGAATACATATGTATATGAAATGTTTATATTTTATCTTCTATGTCTCTTGGTGCTTTCTTTTTTATTTAGTTTCAGTATTTTATTATCTCTTGTCTCCTATATCCTGTTCTTCTGGTTTATTCCATCTCTTTTCCACCTTAGAGATGGTATGCTGATCTTGGGTGATCAATGCGAGCTCTTAGTAATGTCGTTTGAAGGCTGCTTTAATCAAAACTTGTACTGAAAGTAAATAGAATGAAAATAGCCACCGTTTAAAGTGTCCAGTGAAAATCATTTATTGCTTTTCTTCACTCTATTGTGTGATTTTACAACAATTGATGACTTTTCTAGCTTTCTGAGGTGGAAGCTGTGGTACTGGCTTTTGCATTCTGGGTAATAATTTCATCAGAGTGATAAATTAGCTTCAGAAGGGTTGGGGGTCACATAGTGAGGTTTTGTGTAATGAGTTAATGTTGCTGGTTTTTTTCTTGCATTTTTTAAAGTTAAATGCTTCTTTAAAAACCCTGGAAGGAGAAAGAAACCAAATTTACATTCAATTATCTGAAGTAGATAAAACCAAGGAAGAACTTACAGGTGAGTAATACTTGCAGAGTTTTTTTTTTATTTTTTTTATTTTTTTATTTTTTTATTTTTTTTTTTATTTTTTATTTTTTAAATACATGTATTTTATTATTCTTCATTACATTATTTCCCCCCCCCCACCCGTCTGTGATAAGACAGAATTGATTTACAGAAAAGAATACAGAAAACACCAAAGCTCCTGGTAGTGGGAGAGAACTCAAGTAGGGAGAGAGAAGCTGTCTCTGTTCCTCTCCCGGTCTTTCCCCGGCTCCTC
>CAUYRH010133251.1:0-11871 GCA_963574655.1 Perodicticus potto
TGATTCTGTTTTTGGATTTCTTTTTCTGCTTTATCAGCATTTTCCTTCATTGCTTCCTTCATTTCCTTGATTGTTTTCATCATCTGTATTCTAAATTCCCTTTCTGACATTTCTAACATTTCCTTATAGGTGGAATCCTCTACAGTATCTACCTCATAGCCCCTAGGGGGTTGCCCTGGACTGGTTTTTCATGATGCCAGGAGTTTTCTGCTGATTCTTCCTCATGAGTGATTTCTTTTATCTGTTTCCTTGTCCTAATTTTCCTTTCACTTCCTCCTGCTCTTTAAATTCCCATGCTTCTGGACCAGGGTTTCAATGAGTCCTTTTGGTACAGGACCAGAGGATGAGAAGATTGAAGAACAAGAAGGGAAAAAAGAAAGAAAGAGAAAAAAAAGAGAAAGAAAAAAAGAAAGAAAAGAAAAAGGAGGAAGGAGAGGGGGTGGGTAGAAGCAACTATTGACCAAAGGAAAAGAGGCACAGAAAGAGGGGGACGGGAGAAATATAGGTGTATAGTAGGGTAATTTGACCCAACCTTAAAAGCCCCCAACCTCTGGGGGTGCCGGGTTGGGTGATTAGGTCAGCAGCTCTTTGCCAACCTGTTTGGACACAGTACCCCACCTCGTCCAAGTAGAGAGGGAAGACAAAAATGCAATAAATCAAATCAAAACAAGCAAACCAAAAACTTTACAGGATAAGATTGGGGGAAAAAACAATTACTATGGGTGGAAACACTAGCAAAATTGATGTCTAATTGTTGAAAAAGGCAACAATGGAAAATTGTATTTAAACTATCAAACTGCTAGGTTCTAATGAGCCTCCTGCCTCATCCTCCCAAGTAGCTGGGACTACAGGCATGTAACACCATGCCCAGCTAATTCAATTTTCCTAGAGACGGAGTTTTGCTTTTGCTCAGGCTGATCTCAAACACCTGACCTCAAGTAATCTTCTTGCCTTGAATTACAAATGTGAACTATTTTTTTTTTTTAAATCCTTAGAAGTGCAGTAATTTAGGCTCGGCACCCATAGCTCAGTGAGTAGGAAGCCAGCCACATACACTGAGGCTGGCAGGTTCCAACCCAGCCCAGGCTTGCTAAACAACAATGACAACTGCAACAAAAAGTAGCCAGCCATTGTGGCAGGCACCTGTAGTCCCAGCTACTTGGGAGGCTGAGGCAAGAGAATTGCTTATGCCCAAGAGTTTGAGGTTGCTGTGAGCTGTGACGCCACAGCACTCTACCGAGAGTGACATAGTAAGACTCTGTCTCAAAAAAAAGAAGTGCAGTAATTTATAGGTTGAAGGGACTCATACATATCACGTATCCACAGAATGGATGAAAAATATCTCTCACAGCACTGGCAATTTTAACAATACCTATGGGTAAAGAGAAGATTCTAAGACTTTGGGGGTGGGAGAAATCTATCTACCAGGGACTAGAATTTGCCACAGGGACACTGGAAGAACGCAAGGGAAGAAAATGTCAAACCTTGCAGGGAAAATTATCCCCACATAGAATTATATATCCAGTCAAACCCGGCCCCGGCCAAAAACTGCAAAATAAATAAATAAATAAAGATGTATGTTTAAAAAAAAAAAAACCATACCAGGCGCCACCCCTACCCCCATTACCCCCAGAAGCTGATCAACTGAAGGTCACTGAGATCTGGCTGTGTGGCCCTGAGCCAAGTTCAGCTCCAGCTGGCGAGCATTCACGGAGGTGGTCAGGATGGCCATTGCCCATGTGCTCTGCTTCCAGGGGAAGGTGGGAATTGTCCATGAGCCATGTCTGGGTCGCCTCACTGCCCAGCCTGACATAGGTCTCAGGGACGCCTTCTCCTCCCTCAAGTCCACAGCCCCATCTCTGCTTCCCCTTCTCTCCTGTCCCTACCACTGGCCTCAGTCATATCACTGCTCACTCTCACGTCCCCATCTGTTTCCTTGGCTGTCCCTTCCACAGGACTGAGTTCCCCAAAAAGCCTAGGAGACGTATCATTCATTCCTCTTCCCTGCGTTCCCCGCTCTGGGGCCCTGGCCAGGGCCAGCACACAGCAGGAGCTCACATGGATGCTGGCGGAATGAGTTTATGGACACAGAAGGTGTTATAAGAGTGAGATGCCAGGGATGAGTGAGGCCCGGGCGGGTGGACCCCTCTGACCTGCTGTGCCACTCCCGCCTGGTTTGAGCTACATGCTCTTACAGCAGCTGTGGAGATGCCACCAGAGGTCCACCATCCGGAGAGCCCCCTCTGCCCCCTACCAGTCCTCAGCATTGTCCCTGCTCCCCCTGATGGGAACAGGAGTGTGTATAAGAGAGATGCCAACAGGGAGCAGGCAGATTATCCCCAAAATCCTTTCCCACAAGTAACCCAGTTAACTTTTGGAGCGTCCTAAGCACGTGCCAGGCTTGCCACCAAGCCCTTCATGTGCACTGGCTTTTAACACACCCAGAGGTTGGGGTGGGAGTGCCCGGCTCCATCCCCTGCATTACACCTTGGGTCAACCTGGGTGTCGACCTCAAGTCAGAAACCTACCCCAGAAGGACAGGGAGCCATCGCTGCCAGAAAAGGGCTCTTGGCCTCACCCAGGGAGAAGACGGTTGTGCCTATGTGGTCCATAATATGTGAGTCCAATCCTGCTGTTGTCCATGGGATCCCAGGTATGTGGCAGGGTATTTCCAGACCCCCAAGACCCTGGGACAGGAAGGCAGAGAGAGGGAGGGTATTTGTACACTAGATAATGCAAGATTTGTATTTGTTCTGCCACTTCCATTCTGAGAGTGAGGCAGAAACACAAGGACCCTGAGGGCCTGCTCTCCAATGTTTATAGCTCAGGAAAAGGCCCAACACACCTCAGAACAGACCCACCGTGGCTGAAGGTCAGGGCTATTGGGCAGAAGAGTAGCAGGCAGAAGATTGGAGTGGCCTGTGGAGCAACACTGCCTTGAGTTCACACTTCAAGTTCAACATAGGGACAATCCTTTTGCCTTCTTCAGCCTCAGTGTCCCCATCTGGAAAATGGGGGTAAAGACAGATCATCCTTCAGGGTTGTGGTTACGATTTTCTGGGCCCAATTTGGGCCTGAGACCACAAGGGCAAAGCCGTGGTTCGACCAAGGGAGGATTATTGACTATAATGGAGGAGGCCACGCACCAGAGGACTCATGGTGCATCTCATCAAACGAAGGAGAAGATAGTTACTATAATATTGGGAGAAGAGTAGAGTTTAGATCGCATTTAAATAAATCATTTTTTATAGACTCAAAGCAGCATTGAGATGAATGCAAAGGGCTGGACTATGAAGTGCACACGTGTTCTGTTTTCCTTGGAAAGTAGATAAATGTGGAATGCTGTGCCCCCAAAAATCCTTATCTTAGAACCTAAATGGAAATCGAAGCTGCTTCTGTGTCAAAGTAACTTCAGTCCTCCGGGCAGGAGAGCGATATCCATTCTTTTCTTTTCTTCTTTCTTTCTTTCTTTTTTTTTTTTTTTGAGACAGATCCTCAAGCTGTTGCCCTCGGTAGAGAGCTGTGGCATCACAGCTCACAGCAACTTTCAAATCCTGGGGTTAAGCGATTCTCTTGCCTCAACCTCCTAAGTAGCTAGGACCACAGGAACCTGCCACAACGCCCGGCTATTTTTTGGTTGTAGTTGTCATTGTTGTTTGGCAGGTCCAGGACTGGATTCAAACCCACCAGATCTAGTGTATGTGGCTTGTACCTTAGCCGCTTAGCTACAGGCGCCAAGCCGGCGAGATCCATTCTTAATAATATAATTCCAAAGAGCAAGGTTTCTGATATTCTATGATTTTAGCAAAAAAAAAAAATTTTTTTTTCTCAATTGGTAGGAAAGCACTAGTAACTCAAAGAAGAGAGTGGTTATGATACTTTATAGCCACACCCTACACGTAGTAGAAATACTCATTCCTGGAGCTGGCTGTATCATTATCTGTTATCTTGGCTGGGTCAATGGCAGGGCAGATGTTCACTGTGAACTCTGAGCTGAGTTTTACTTCTTCACAGTCAATGAGGTGATGCTGTATAAATGTCCTGGTGCAGGGAAGTCTGTGAGTAAAGGCTCAGTAAATTACAACTATCACTATTGTGAATTACCAACTGCATTGTTAGGACAATGACAGCCTTATGCCCACATGTGATAAGGAACCCACAGGACAGCATCTAAGCCAGCAGGTAGAGACTGGGGAAGGCTTCCTGGAGGACTCAGTTAACTGAGTCTTGTGAGGTCAGTGCACACAGACCAAAGGAGGGAAGGGCAACCCAAACACAGGGAACAGAATGGGAGAAGGCTCAGAGCTGGGTTGTGCAAGAGCATCCTGCAAAGGGCAGGAGTTCTGAGAGGCGAGACTGGAGAGCTATGTGGAACCAGAGGGGTGAGCTTGATCATTTGATGGGATTGTGGGTCTACCCACAATGAGTAACAAGATACTGATTTTATTTTTATTTTTTATTTTTGAGACAGAGTCTTACTCTGTCACCCCTGGTAGAGGGTAGAGTGTCATGGTGTTATAGCTCACAGCAACCTCAAACTCTTGGGCTCAAGCCATCCTCTTGCCTCAGCCTCCCAAGTAGCTGAGACTACAGGCTCCCACCACAATGCTCGGCTAGTTTTTTAGAGACAAGGTCTTGCTCTTGCTCTGGCTCAGGGTGGTCTGGAACCTGTGAGCTTAGGGAATCCACCTGCCTCAGCCTCCCAAGAGTTGGGATCACGGGTGTGAGCCACTGTGACCGGCAAGATCCTGATTTTATAGGGGAAGAAACAATTTCAGTGTGACAGACCTCAACTGCCTCTTGGAATTGTAGGACAGAAAGCTGGAGCCCAGACAGGGCAGTGGCACCTAAGGAGCCCTGTATGGGGTAGCAGGGCTGAGATTTGAACCCAGTCCTCTCTCTCCACTCCTAGAGCTCCTTCTGTGCCATCCCCTTGCCTTCCTCTCCCTGGGAACCCAGCCTCCGCCCGACCTTGTCCTCTGCATCCCTGTTAGGTAGCCAATACCAGAAAGCGTGTGCAGGTACTCCAAGCGCCCCTCTATGTCTGCTGAGATGAAACCCAACACAGATTCAATTCCAAATCTCTGCAATGAAAAGGAAAGGCAGGAAGCGCTTCCGTACAAGGCCTGCGAAGTCGGCAGCTCCTCACCCTACCCCTGCACCCCACCCTAGAAATCCTCCCTGGACTGTCAAGGACCCCCTATGGGCCAACAGAGGGGCGGGAAGGGGCTGGACGTGAGCACTAAGGCACCATGTGACCTCTTGGGCAAAGCAATGGGGGGGAACCTCATGCCCTTAAATATTTTGAAATAGCAAAAGACATAAGAAAGCGTGCAAAAATCCCAGACAGCACATGTCCTCTTCTGGCCCAGTGTCCCCACCTCTCAGGGTTCCACTCGCAGAAGCCCAGGCTCACACCAGCAGGAGGGTGGGACCAGAGCCTTGGCAGACTTTCCAAGTGTGTTTATTGACATTCTTGTGGGCCCCGGAGGTCAGACTGTGCTGAGCTTCCCAGTATCTGCTGAGAACAAGAAAAAGCAGCCCCTAACATCCAGAGCTGATCTGACATTCAGAGATAGGCCTCAATGTTGTCAGAAATGGTTGGACTCTCACAACCAGGTCATTTTGTTCTCCTGTTGGACATAAATGTTCTCACAGAATTCCGGCCTCAGTTAAGGTTACCCTGAGACCGTGATAAAATGAGACAAAACAAGTTCACTTCATTAATTTTGCCTAAGCACCAACAGAAACAAGGTCACCGTGTTGCCATCCATAAAATACAAACAACCTCTCTCTTGGCTAAAATGAGCAACTGCTATTATTTTTAACAGCTATATTGTGGTATAACTCACATAAAATTTAATTTATCCATTTAAAAGGTATAATTCAATGGCTTTAATTATACAGGGTGGGGCAGCACCTGTGGCTCAGCAGGTAGGGCGCCAGCCCCATATACTGAAGGTGGCGGGTTTAAACCCAGCCCCAGCCAGCTAAAATAGCAGTGGCAACTGCAAAAAAAAAATAGCTGGGCATTGTGGTGGGTGCCTGTAGTCCCAGCTACTCAGGAGGCTAAGGCAAAAGAATCGCTTAAGCCCAAAAGAGTTGGAGGTTGCTGTGAGCTGTGACACCACGGCACTCTACCAACGGCGATAGAGTGTGACTCTGTCTCAAAAAAAAATAATAAAATAATAATAATGATAATAATAATACGGGGTGGCCATAGAATTTAAAATAGTTACTATTTTAGGGTGGCACCTGTGGCTCAAAGGAGTAGGGTGCCGGCCCCATATACCAGAGGTGGCGGGTTCAAACCCAGCTCCAGCCAAAAACCGCAAAAAAAAAAAAAAAAACCTGAAAAAAAAATAGTTACTAGTTTAGGCTGGGCTTGGACCTGTAGTCCTAGCACTCTGGGAGGCTGAAGCGAGTGGATTGCCCTGAGCTCACGGGTTGGAGACCAGCCTGAGCAAGAAAGAGACCCTGTCTCTATTAAAAATAGAAAAACTGAGGCAAGAGGATCACTTGAGCCCAAGATTTGGAGGTTACTTTGAGCTATACCATTAAAGCACTCTACCCAGGGCAACAGCTTAAGACTCTGTCTCAAAATAAATAAATAACAATAAAATAAAATGGGTGGAAGGAGGTTAATTGGTGGGAACACAACTACGGTGCATTTTACAAGGGTGCATGTTACGTTTAGTAAGTATAAAATATAAATGTCTTAACATAATAACTAAGAAAATACAGTGAAGGCTATGTTAACCAGTTTGATGAAAATATTTCAAATGGTATATAAAACCAGCACATTGTACCCCATAATTGCATTAATGTACACAGCTATGATTTAATAAAAAATAAATAAATAAAATAGTCATTACTTTCTTTTTTTTATTTTCTTTTTTTTTTTTGGTAGAGACAGGGTCTCACTTTATTGCCCTCGGTAGAGTGCCGTGGCATCACACAGCTCACAGCAACCTCCAACTCCTGGGCTTAGGGGATTCTCTTGCCTCAGCCTCCCGAGTAGCTGGAACTACAGGCGCCCGCCACAACGCCCGGCTATTTTTCTGTTTTGCAGTTTGGCCGAGGCTGGGTTTGAACCCGCCACCTTTGGTATATGGGGCCAGCGCCCTACTCAATGAGCCACAGGTGCCGCCCAATAGTTACTATTTTAAATCACACACAAACCTTACAGCCACCCTGTATTCAGAGTTGTGCACCCATCATAACGTCAGATTTTGAACATTTTCATCACCCCAAGAAGAAAGCTCATACCCTCCTGGCTGTCACTTCAAAATCCTCCCATCTCCCTAGCCTGGTGCAGCCACTAATCTGCTTTGTCTTTATATACAGTAGAACCTCCACAGTTGACTACCTCCTTAAGTTGATGTAATTTTCATAGACCAGACATGCAGCACAAGTTGAGGCCTAGATCCTTATGTTGGCCACCTCTATATGTTGACCAGTTTGTTATGGCCCCTTAGGTGGTCAGCTTACACAGGTTCTGCTGTATTTTCTTATTTGGAACATTTCACACAAATGGAATCATGCAATATGATGTGTGGTCTTCTTTCACTTAGCATAATATTTTCAAATTGCATACACATTGCAGCAGGTGCCAGTACATCACTCCTGTGTTCATCCATTTTATGTGTTGTTCTGAAGGGGCCACGGCTGCCAGATATTTGGTCAAACGTTATTCTGAGTATGTCTGGGAGCGTGTTTTGGAGACGATTAACATTTAGAGCAGTAGCCTGAGTAAAGCGGATCGCCATCCCTAATGTAGGTGGGCCAGTCAGTTTAGGGTCTGGATAGAGCAAAGGGCTCACCCTCTACCAAGTAAGAGAACATTCACCTGCCTAAAGACCTTCCAACTGGAACATAGACTCTTCCTGGTTTTAAGGCAGCCTGCTGGCCTTTGTACTCAAATAATATTCCATTGTATGGAGATTCCACATTTTGTCTATCCATTCATCAGGTGATGGACAATTGCCTCTACTTTTTGGCTGTTATAAAAAGTGCTGCTACGGCTTGGTGCCTGTAGCACAGTGGTTACAGCGCCAGCCACATACAGCGAGGGCGGCGGGTTCGAACCCGGCCCAGGCCAGCTAAACAACAATGACAACTGCAACAAAAAATAGCTGGGCCTTCGTGGCGGGTGCCTGTAGTCTCAGCTACTTGGGAGGCTGAGGCAAGAGAATTGCTTGAGCCCAAAGTTTGCTGTGAGCTGTGACACCACAGCACTCTACCAAGGGTGACATACTGAGACTCTGTCTCAAAAAAAAAAAAAAAAATGCTGCTATGGCCAGGTGTGGTGGCTCACTGTAATCCTAGCGCTCTGGGAGGCTGAGGCAGGAGGACCGATTGAGGTCAAGAGTTCAAGATCAACCTGAGTAAGAGCAAAACATTGTCTCTATTACAAATATAAAAGTTATGGGCAATGCCTGTGGCTCAAAGGAGTACGGCACTGGCCCCATATGCTGGAGGTGGTGGGTTCAAACCCAGCCCCAGCCAAAAACTGAAAAAAAAAAAATATATATATATATATATGTTAGCCAGGTGTTATAGCATGTGCCTCTTTTCTCAGATACTCAGGAGGCTAAGGCAGAGGATCTTTTGAGCCCAGGAGTTTGAGATTGCTGTGAGCTAGGCTGATGCCACAGCACTCTAGCCTGGGCCATATGGTTAGGCTCTGTCTCTAAAAACATGCTGCTATGAACATTCATAAATGAATCTTTGTGTGCTCATGTGCTTTCATTTCTCTTGGGTATATACCTAGAAGTGGAATTCTTGGGTCACATGATAACTCTGTGTTGAGGAAGTAGCTGCACCATTTTGCATTCCCAAAAGCAGTGTATAAGGTTCCAATTTCTCCACATCCTCATCAATACTTATTCATTTCTTTTTTCAGTAATAGTTATCCTAGCGGGTGTGAAGTAGTATCTCGTTGTGGTTTTGATTTATATTTCCCTAATAATTAGTGACATTGAGTATCCTTTCATGTGTTTACTGGCCATTTATGGCCATTTATTTATTTCTTTAAAGAAATGTCTATTTAGATCCTTCACTTAATTTTTAATTGGGATTTTGATTATTGAGTTGTAATAATACATTATATATTCTAAATATAAAACATATTTGGAAAAACATTCTCCCATTCTATGGGTTGTCTTTTCACTTTCTTGATGTTATCCTTAGAAGCACATGAGTTTTTCAATTTCAATTGTGTCCACTTTATCTATTTTTCTTTTGTTGCTTGTGCTTTAGGAATAATATCTAAGAAACCATTACCTAATCCAAGGTAACTCCTTCTTTTTTCCCTCCGAATCCAGCTTTATCCTTTCTCTAGTCTGTCCTCAATACAGGTAATATTTGTTAAGGTATCTGCTAGAGTTTGAATGTTTGTCTCCCAAACCTCAAGTTTTTCTTTTTGTTTGTTTGTTTTTTGAGACAGAGTTTCATTTTGTCACCCTCGGTAGAGTGATGTGGTGTCACACCTCATGGCAACCTCACTCTGGGGCTCAAGTGATCCTCTTGCCTCAGCCTCCCAAGTAGTTGGGACTACAGGCACCTGCCACAACACCTGGCTATTTTTAGAGATGGGGTCTAGCTGTTGCTCAGGCTAGTCTCCAACTTCTGAGCTCAGATGATCCACCCGCCTCAGCCTCCCAAAATCCTAGGATTACGGGTGTGAGCCACCATGCCTGACCCCAAACTTCATGTTGAAATTAATCCCAATGTTGGAAGTGGGGGAGATCCCACATGAATAGATTAATGCCACCTCCTCCCACCTCCCTCCAGCTGAGTGATATGAGTTCTCTATTAGTTCTCTGAAGATCTGGTTTTTTGTTTTTTTTTTTTTGAGACAGAGCCTCAAGCTGTCACCCTGGATAGAGTGCCATGGCATCACAGCTCACAGCAACCTTCAATTCCTGGGCTCAAGTGAGTCTCCTGCCTCTGCCTCCCAAGTAGCTGGGACTACAGGCACCCGCCACAACGCCCAGCCATTTTTTGGTTGCAGCCACCATTGTTGTTTGGCGGGCCCAGGCTGGATTTGAACCCGCCAGCTCAGACGTGGCTGGCACCTTAGCCCGTTGAGCCACAAGCGCCGAGCCAGAAGATCTGGTTGTTAAAAAGAGCCCAGCACCTCTCCCTTTTCTCTCTCATGCTTCCTCTCTTGCCATGTGATTCCTGCACACACTGAAGCTCCCATTCACCTTCCACCCAGCATGGCCCTCACTGGAAGGAGATGCAGGCATTATACTTCTTGTACAGCCTGCAGAACTGTGAGCCAAATAAAACTCTTTTCTTTATAAATTATACTGCCTCAGGTATTCCCTTATAGAACTAAGACAGCATCCAGTTATAGAATTGCTCTTGCTTTCTGGCAGTGTCCAATCTAGACTGAACCCCACTTGCTTAGACTCTCTTTCAAATCACCCAACCCCAGAAGCCCAAATCCTATAACACTGTGGACCCAACCCCAGGGCCATGGACCAGTACTGGCCTGTGGCCTGTTAATAACTGGGCCACACAGAAGAAGTTGAGCTGGGGGTGGGGGAGCCAGCAAACCTTCATCTGAATTTACAGCTGCTCCCATTACTTGCATCACTGCCTGAGTTCCACCCCTGTCAGATCAGTAGGCATTAGATGAATGAATGAACTCTACTGTATATCAGTATATGATATATGATATACAGTTCATTCATATGAATGAATGAACTCGACTGTATATCAGTCCCACCCTGTTGTCCATGCTCATCTCTGGGCTGTCCACAAGCCCAGCAACTCTTTGCTCCTAGGTCCCAACTACCTGTCAATCTCTTTCAAATCAGAGGGCTGTGTATCCGCCCAGCTGAGCCCTCTATGCTGATGGGTTTCCCACCTCCAAGGCATATGTCCCTCAGCAAGTAATTCACCTAAGCCCTGGTCAGTCTTCCCTACCCCCATCCCAAAGCCCTCAGCTACCTGAGACAGAGACAAAGTAGGATTCTTCCCTTGGCTCCAGTGCCCGCCACGCTGAACAAGCTCAAAAATATTCACTGATGAGCCCTGTCACTCAAATGGGAGAATCAGCAGAACCCGCAGGATCTTATTTGGAATTGACATTCTCTATTGTAATTTTGTTCCTGTTTAGTTTTAAATTTTTTTTGTTTCACCAGAAAGGAAAGATGATGCTCAGTTTTAAACATAAAAAGTGTACAAGTTGCTTTGCTACAATAAAGCTAAAAGTGTACACAAAGAAAAACAATTCATTGATAAGAGACCTACCTTCTGTTCTCACTTGCCTCAGTTTTCTCACAGACACAGTCTCTGCTGTTTCAGGTGCTACGTGACCTTTTTCTTCCTGAAGAACAAAAGCTGATCTAATCTTTCTCTGGTACGGCTCCTCTCCTCTTCTTTTGTAGATTATATTGCTAAAGCTCCTCATTAATTTTTAGGGGATTATTGGTTGGGTTTTTCTTTCTTTTTTATGCCTCTCTTTTTGTATTCTCCAGTCTCTACACTTATTTTTTTTTCCTAAATATTTCTGGACGGTTTTTAAAATAAACCTTACACCTTGATTGCACTAATGTACACAGCTATGATTTAATAAAAAAAAAAAAGAAAGAAAGAAAGAGGCTCAGCGCCTGTGGCTCAACGGGCTAAGGCGCCAGCCACGTACACCTAAGCTGGTGGGTTCGAATCCAGCCCCGGCCCGCCAAGCAACAATGACGGCTGCAACAACAACAAAAAAAATGGCCGGGCGTTGTGGCGGGCGCCTGCAGTCCCAGCTACTTGGGAGGCAGAGGCAGGAGACTCGCTTGAGCCCAGGAATTGGAGGTTGCTGTGAGCTGTGATGCCACGGCACTCTATCCAGGGGGACAGCTTGAGGCT
>CAUYRH010133256.1:0-47231 GCA_963574655.1 Perodicticus potto
TAATATTTCAATGCAGTAATCATCTGTTTTCTTTTCTGATTGTATTTATCTTTGTTCATTCTTTATGTGGTTTTTGTTTCTAGTCCTTATCTTAAACATTGTTATTGTTATTAAATTTTAAGCCTTTTAAATTCTGTGAAGGCAAGAAGTGGAAACCTAATTAACACATGTATATGTAAAAAAAAAAAAAAGAGAGAGATGGGGTGGGAAAAACAGAAACTGGAGACAAGAGCTGGCTAGGACAGAGATCGTGTGTCAGGAGAGTCGGGAAATTCCAAGGACTTGAGCTGGGCCAGTGGGTGAGAAGAGGGGGGCCCGTGTGTGGGAAGACCTGGCAGTGGGAGGATGTGGGGCCAGTGATGGCAGCACTGGACTTTCCTGGCGTGGGAGAGGGAGAGGCACAAGTGGAGGATGTACTTTGTGTTTGCTATTTGGGGGGATCTGAGAGACTATGATGGTTGGAGTAAAGTGACCACTCCACTGACGTGTCCTGAGCCCCTGCCATGGGCCCAGTTCTATGTTGGGCACTGTGACAAAGTCATGCTTACAGTCAGACTTTCTGCCCTCAGGGAGCTGGCAGTCATGGGGCACGCAGAGCGTCATCAAATAATCATGCCGATGAGGATAAAATTACACCAGTAATAAGTGCTCAATAATAATTTACATGATTATGCAAATTGTCTATTGCAATAGTACAAGTCACTTCAAAACTGAGTAGTGTAAAACAATCAACATTTTTTATGTGCCACATTTTAGGTCAGGAATATGGGTAAGACTTAGCTGGGTCCTCTTACAAAGCCTCAGTCAAGGTGTCCCTGGGGCCATGGCAAGATCACTTTTAAACTCACTCACTATAACCACTCATGTGGCTGTGGGCAGGCCAGGACCTTACTGGAAGTTGGCCAGAGGCATCCATTTCCTGCATGTGGGCCTTTCCATAAGGCTGCTGGTCACTGGGTTTCAGACTTTCTTCAGGGGGAGTGAGAGAAAGAGCAAGAGGCAAAAGAGAGAGGTTGAGAGAGACAGAATTCACAGACTATAAACTAATCCTGGAAGTAACATCTCTTCACGTCTGGTGCATTCTGTTCCTTAGAGGCAAGTCACTCAATGTGGCTCACACTCATGGAGAGGCTGTCACACAAGGGCATGAAGATCAGGAGGCAGGACGGGGCAAAGAGCCAGGTAGACTGCCTTGCACGGCACTGTAGCTTACAGCAACCTCAAACTCTTGGGCGCAAGTGATCCTTTTGCCTCAGCATCTAAGTAGCTGAGACTATCCGCACCTGCCATGATGTCCAGCTAGTTTTTCTATTTTTAGTAGCGACGGGGTCTCACTCTTACTCAGGCTGGTCTTGAACTCCTAAGCTCAGGCCATCCACCTGCCTTGGCCTCCCACAGTGCTAGGATTACAAGTGTGAGCCATTGAGCTGAACAGAAGAGTTTTTAGTACAGTAGAGAGGCCAGGAGAGACTTTACTAGAAAGAAAAGTTGGTGTGAGGATTAGAAGGATGACAAGTAGTTAACAAGGTAAAAGGGGTTATGGAGAGGGTGTATCAGGGAGAGTGTGTGGCAAGGAGGAAGAAAGCCTGGCATCTCCGAGGGATCGGACTAGAGGCCAAATACAGCTTAGACCTGCTATATATGCAAAGAACACTGAGGGAGAAATGCGTTTTGTATTTGGGGATTGATAAGCTATGGCCATTTGGGAAGAGGTAGAATCAATCTGCTTTCATCTGCTATTTGTACTGGCACTCGCTCAGAGTAGAGGGGATCACAGGTAAAACTAGTTTGCAAGGCCTTGCTATAAACTCTGGTGCCATCTCTGGAACTGCTGGAAAATGGATCTGATTCAGTGTATAAAATGAATAAAATTGTCCACTTATCTTAGGATAATTATTTATTATGTAATGAGATAATGTCTATAAATCACCCTTGGTTTTTTGGGGAAAGGTATTCTATAAACACAGGGCTTTATCAGTGAAGATGAAGAGATCTGAGATATTAAAATCAGAAGTGCTTCCTGATACTATGACATTTTACTCCAGACTAAGAGCCCTGTGAAGTTTGCATGAGTTTTTAAGAAGCATTTCAGGTAAAAAGTGGAGGCTGCAGGGTACTAGAAGGTGATTGGGATGATTGTAGGCCTGGAAAGGCAGAATGGGGCCTGGGGAGTGCTCTCTTTTTAGCTCACCTGCTCTGATGAAGAAGAACATTTGCCTTGTTAATCCCAACTAAGTGAGGGAGACTAGTTTAGTTTAGACTAGTTTAGAAATGCATTATGGAGTGTCCACAATTGGATGAACTTAAAGTCTTCGCTGTCTCCCAGGTCAATCATTAACCAAGATTTTATAATGGTCTTTCTAGTTTTGCCTCCATGAAATGAGAAAAAATAAGAATTCCTTATTAGTAGGCAAAGAGTACAATGACCAATGGCAGTTTTTGCTTTGGGAAAGTTGACCATTTGTAGCAGGATTTGAGCATTTGTGCAGATGTTTTATAGACCCATGGGAAGGATGGAACGGGATGAGGGAAGGTAAGCCAGGGTTGGTGTTTGACCTGACTTTCCTGGTTCAACTGGGATATTTTTCTTTCTTCTCTTTGTTCTCTTCCTACTCTTGTCTTCAGTCAAAACTTCCCACACTCACCCATATAGTTCATATTTCATTTTTCACATTATTTCCCTTTTTGCTAGTTACTAAAAACACACAGAACGGTATGAAGTAGGTCAAGTTATAATTTCATTTAAGTGTGTCTGACTACTAGAGATATTTATCCAGTGAAACATTTACCTCACCAAAAAAAAATTTTTTTTAAACACAAAGTGAAGCAATTTCTATTAGGTGGATGAGACGTTATCAAACTAAGGTCTAGGTTGTCATCTTCCTAAGAGTAACTCCCGATTTCTTATCTCTTCCTTCCCCAAATATTCCTTAAGAAACAATATGAAATGACACTATTTTTCTCTTTCAAATTAACCATTATTTATAGAACTATTTATGTAATCCATACATAAATTCAGCATGTGAAGACCTGGGAGCAATTGAAACTCAGGAAAATTTGTGAATAGTGCTAGATTATTCAATAGCACGGGAGTACTATGGCTGCCAAAAACTGGACACAAGTTCAGTCTTATTGAAAAACCTGAAATCTAAGAATCTAGAAAGAAGCTAGTTTAACCGTTAACATTCATGAATGTGTTCTGCTTTGTGATTTAGTATGGTTTGTATATTGATTTGTACATGAATACAGAGGAAAGCCGTAACATGTACATTGCTTCAGATCACAAAGTCTTAGTGTGGTTATCAACGTAAGTGAGTGGCAGGACTGGTGGTAAAGGAAATCCCTCCCTTCTGAAGAGAGGCATCAGGCTGAGAGTCCTGACATGAGTGGCCATCTTGTTGAAGCTAAATCTGTTCTAAGTTCTGGCCAATTAAATGTGAGCAGAAGAAATGGGAAGGTGTCCTGGAAAAACTTCCCCAAAACAAGGAAGCACTCTTCCCCACCATACCCCCTCGGACATGTAGTGTGGATGCAGCACTCTGTCCGCCATCTTGGCCTGTGAATCTAGGAGACAAGATTAGGAATGTCACAGTGGTGAACTGAAAGGAGCCTGGCTTCTTGGTGGCTCTGTGGAGCTGATCTTTCACTCCTGTGTTGCCCATCCTTTGTTCTTCTACCACAAAAGAGATGTACATTTTATCATCAGATGGGATTTTTCTATTATATCCAGTCATACCTAATTCTAACGAATAGATCCCTAGAAAAGGAGAGGGCATCTGCCAACTCCTGAAGATTAGAAATGATGAGAGTGGAAGTTTCATGCTATATAATATTCATAGTGTTTGGGACTCCACAGACCATGGTTCCAGTCCCAGATGTGTTCCTTACTGGCTTTGATCTACAAATCTTCTGAGGCTTGTATAGTTATTTCTAAAAGGGGGTTAATAACATCTAGGCCATGAGTTGTGAGGATTAAACAAGGACACACAAGAAGTGCCAAGCTGGGAGCTACTGTAGGTGCTCCAAATATTCTGGCTTCCTTTTGCTATCCAATTTGCCTGGATAAATTAGGAAGATGGCAGTTACTCTACATGTATCCTGTTGCAAAATGCTAATAGAAGTCTGTGCCTGAAGAAGCTACTGAATCATAAAGTGGGGCAGTCAGGACCACAGGTCTGTGCTGTGGGTTTAACAGAAAAGGAGTATCAGTCATTCATTCAACTCAAGGCCTGTTATTTGGTGACAAGCTAAAGGACAGCTGGATCAGTTTTATGACAGGAATGGGAACTTGATGTGTTGGTCTGATAAAGCCTAGTAAGCTCTACTGATGGGAGATAGGAAATCTGTTTCTGTTATTAGGAAATTACATGTAAAAATGCTCTTAGGAACAAAATGGTATTACTGTATATCCCCCAATACAGGTTAACCAGGAGGCCCGTATAAGGAGGGGGAGAGGCTGGATGCCGTGGCTCACACCTGTAATCCCTGCACTCTAGGAGGCCGAGGTGGGTGGATTGCTTGAGCTCAGGAGTTCAAGACAGCCTGAGCAAGAACAAGACCCAGTCTCTGCTAAAAATAGAAAAACTAAGGCAACAGGATCGCTTTAATCCAGGAGTTTGAGGTTGCTATGAGCTATGATGCCACAGTACTACTCTACTGAGGGTGTCAAAGTGAGGCTCTGTCTCAAAAAAAAAAAAAAAAAAAAATTGCAGGTCTCTCTCACTTTTTGTCCTCCATGAGAGGGAGTCACTTCCAGTGTTCTTTGGAAGTGTTCTAAACTTTCTCTTTATTCTTCCTAAATAAAATCTCTCTTTAAAAAAAAAAAAAAGGAAAAAAGGAGGGATGACTCTGTAACTACACATGGCAGTGACCTTAAACCCAATACCTGGCCACTTGAAACACCTATGGTTATATCTTGTATCATTTAATGACCAGAGGAAGCTTGTGTTAGAATAAGACGTAACTTATAGTTAAGAACACCGGGTAACTGATATTGCTTGATATTTCTAGTTAAATAGTTGTTTCACGCATTTTATATAGTTACAGTCATTAAGAGTTTTCTTTGTGTTTTTTCTTCTTCATGATAACTTGGATATTGTTGCATCTTAATCCTGGTAGCAAGGTTTAGTTGTGACAGTTTATATGATGAGTGAACAAGTAGAGGACAATGGTGTAACAGTCTCTGTAAGGAAAGAGAAATGAAATACAAATGAAAGAGAAATGCATGAATTTGGGCAATGATGGACCTTCTATATTACTTATAATGGTTGTCTCCAAAAGATTATAATGCTATATTTTTACTGTACCCTTTCTAAGTTTAGAGGCACAAATATTTACTGTTGTGTTACAATTGCCTATAATATTCGGTTGAGTAACATGCTGTACAGCTTTGTAGCCTAGGACAAATAGGCCATAGCATACAGCCTGGGTGTGTGACAGGCTATAACATCTAAGCTTGTGTAAGTATACTCTATGATGTTTGCATAACAACAAGAGCGCCTAAGGATGCATTTCTCAGAACATATCCCTATCATTAAGTGATGCATGCCTGTACACAGAGGGTGCTGTTAAAATTGGAGTGCTCAAGTCATGTTGGACTTCTGCAATTACAGGAGATTGCAGATACAATATGCAAGATCACAAATGTTATCTCTATATATAGAGTATTGCCATTTTAATACAGTTATTTTCCTTGCTTAAAAATGTATCTATATTTTTTGACACCCTTTGTATATTGGTCCTGCCCTCAACAAACTTGAGGTCTAATTGGGGACTAGAAGAGTAAATGTATAGAAAACTAACATTCATATAACTTTCACAGAGGGCACAACCTGGCAAACTCTTTACAGAAGTTGTAAACACAGTGCTCTATGGGGACACAGAATGGGTGATCTTCTTCAGGGGTGGTAATTGTTGACAAAACAACAGGCTGATGAATTTTGGTAAAGAAAAGGAAGGTGGCTCCTAGGCTGGAAGAAGAGCATGAGACAGAATAATACCAAAGTGTGAAAAGTCATTTAAGAAAGCATGCTAGTCTCCTAGGGAACAGGGAGGAAGAGGGAACATGTTCATGGATAGTGTTGAATGTCAGGGTAGAAGATTTTAAAGATTTTTTAGCATGGAGGCTCTATGCAACTTTGTGTCCTTATGGCCTGGAGCACAACATTAGTATGTGGCAGGGACATTACTGTGTCCTTAGTGAATGGGAAGGGGTTAGAACATGGCCTGGTGTGTGGGTTGAGTTGAAGCACTGAGAAAAGTTTGACTAGGTCAGTTGCAGTGAAAGGTGTTGGATGCTTGACCTTGGTGTGGAAAGGACAGGTTACATCTGAGATCCTGAATATCACCCTCTTGAGGGCAACACTAATTAAAATAGTCTCAGACTCCAGTGGAGCAAAGTCACTTGAGATTTGCTTGGATGGAAATAAATTCTGAAAACAGAATTGTCTTGGGGTTATGAACCTACCATCTTCAGCCAAGATCAAGTTACATCACATGCTGTGATGAGCAGGGCAGCAGGGAGGATTTTGTCATGTACACTCTTGACTTTGCCTTTGGGGATCTGTGCCAAGAATGCCCTGGATTTGATCTTGGGTGTGGTGCTGTCCACTCACTCATAATGCCCAAGGAGGCATGTTGACAAGGATGGGTGGATGGTGGGGGATTGCTGAGCTATTTCTTGGCAAATCTCTTCAGGGAGGCGTTCCCCAAATGCCACAATCCTGTTATTTTTGAGTAATGGACTGAACCCAGGTGCCTGATTGAATACAGCCACTCCCAATTTCTTTCAGATAAATATTTGGTTGCCAGGAGGTTATATTCAAATGAGAAATACCTCCTAGGAAGTTGTTGCCTAGGAATTCCTGCAGAGGGCAGAATCCCATCCTTGCTGGGGAAATGCCTGAGAACTATACCGACAGTCAAGCTGCGCTCACCATTGGTATAAAGGTGCCTGGTCTGAGGTTCTGCTTTCCATGACAGCAAGAAACACATCAGAGTTAGAGACGATGTGTTTTTCCTAGGGACGTGGCCTCGGTCCATAGGGTCCTAATGGCAGGATTCTGGAGCACAAAGGGGACCCAAGTCAAGGATTTGGCTTTAAAGAGAGGAGTTTGTTCTCTACAAAACAGTAACTCCCCCCCCCCCCTTTTTTTGACTCTGAAGTATAGAATCTATGAAGCCAAGATGTCTGGATCTCTCAAAGGCTGCTCCTAACTGTTCTTGCTGCTTCTACTTTCCTATTCTCTTTGGGAGAGAACTCTCTTAGGTATTTTCTTTCACTTAATGGGATATTAAGACTCAGCAATTAAAAGCAATTAAATCTTACAACTTTGGGGGGAGGAATCATCTCTCTTTAGAAATACCCCTGTTCATAATATCTGTTATTTTTTTAAGAAGACAGAACAAAACAATAATGAAAGCACACAACAAAATAACAAGGCATAAGGCAAAACAAAAATAAGTAAAACAGTATCGCTCTAACTTTCTGGGTGAAAGTTTACTGTTCGTCCTCTCTGCTCTCTGTAACAATGTGTGATCTCAAGGTCACGTGATATGACTGTCTCTCCTCACAATTTTTTGAAAGTTCTCTCAATCACCAGTCACATCATTGTGTTTTTGTTTCTAACTCTTTAGATTCTTTTCATTAGGAGTTATAATAATATTTACTGACATAAATCACCTCTAAAAGGGGAGACCTTACCCACGTGCACCAGTTGCAATGCAAGTGATAAGAGGCATAATCAACAGATTGGGTTGAGCCCTGGGGCTCCATAGGGTGTGTCTCTTGAGATCCTATCTGAAAGAATGGCCCGGTGTGGGGACACTTGGCAGAGTGTCAGAGTTCAGGATTTGTCTTTTCTTATTTACTGCAGAAAAATGTTAATTATAATGTGTTTAAATCCTTCTAAAGTGCTATTATTGTAATTCAATGAATAAGGGTAGCTGATAAGAAATATAAGCTCTTGGAGCTAAAAGGGACTTCTGAGTGTCTGGTTAATCTCCCTCATTTTACTGGTTTTAGTGGATTGTGGGCAAGAACCCCAATGGCAAGACTGAGAGTAGAACTTAAAGATGGGTAACCAGCTAAGGTGGTATCTGCTAACCTAAAGCTGGAGATGGGTAACCAGCTACAGTGGTGTCCACTAACCTAAAGCTGAAGATGAGTAACCAGCTAAGGTGGTCTCCGTTAACCTGAAGCTGAAAATGGGTAATCAGCTAAGGCAGTGTCCACTAACCTCGAGCTGAAGATGGGTAACCAGCTAAGGTGGTATCCGCTAGCCTAAAGCTAAAGATGGGTAACCAGCTAAGGTGGTATCTACTAGCCTAAAGCTGAAGATGGGTAACCAGCTAAGACTGTATCCTCGAACCTAAAGCTAAAGGTAATCAGCTAAGGCAGTGTCCGCTAACCTACAGCTGAAGATGGGTAACCAGCTAAGGCTGTATCCTCAAATCTAAAGCTAAAGATGGGTGATCAGCTAAGGCTGTATCCTCCAACCTAAAGCTAATCAGCTAAGGCAGTGTCCGCTAGCCTAAAGCTGAAGATGGGTAACCAGCTAAGGCTGTATCCTCCAACCTAAAGCTAATCAGTAAGGCAGTGTCCGCTAACCTACAGCTGAAGACGGGTAACCAGCTAAGGCTGTATCCTCAAATCTAAAGCTAAAGATGGGTGATCAGCTAAGGTGATATCTGCTAACCTAAAGCTACAAGCTGTAGCATTTGGGGGCTTTCTTCTCCTTATGTCATTAGATAACAGAGAACATGCTCTTTAGAAGCATCTGGGGAATGGAGCATTGGTTGGGCAGATAGTAGGTGTGGAATTAGAGTTTTAACTTTCATAAAGACTTCGGTGACCTTTCCTTTTTTCTAGATCTTATTTATTTATTGTTATAAACATACATAGAACAACAGTCTAGCTATGATGTTCTAGGTTAGGTCTCCTTCAGAACTAAAATTAAATAATTGGGTGCTCTTAAAAAAATAATGATGATATGCTGAAGTGATCAAAAAACACAACAGGTGGTTCTACAGAAGTAAACCATTTGGGAGGGAACCTGCCTGGATGGTGTCAGTTTTGAATTTGACCTTTTCCCAACAATTTAACATCTCATGCCTTTAAGAATTGTCATGTATAGGAAAGAGACTTTCAAAAAGTTTTTTCTTTCATTGTTTTTTAAGATTTTCAAATAACTGTCCCTTTAAATGCTTCTTGTCTGAAATCCATGCAGTTGCCCTGGGCAGTTGCTGGGTGGCAGCAGAAGTGCTCCAGTGGAAGCCTGTGGAATGTGCAGAATGGCAGGGCTGCAGGGTTCTGGGTACCCTCTGCACTGAGTGTCGGCCTGGGGCCCCAGAGCAAGTGGGGGATGCAGCTGGCATGGCTTATACGACTGGAGCTGGCAGGCAGGGGGCTCTTTCCTTTCCCCTTGCTTGTCGCTGGCCACGTGGAAGGGATGTTCAATAATGACAGTAGCCACTATAATTTATTAAAACCGACACCATGTTAGGCTCTATAAGTATGTCACATAGTGACTTCAAATATCAGCACTATCAAAGTATTATGTCATTTTACAGCTGAGGAAACTGAAGCAGAGTATGTTAATAAACATACTCAAAGCCACAGTGCCAGCCAGTGGTTTATCTGGGGTGAAACACAGATCCACATGACACAAAAATTCATCCTTCTCCTATGAGGTTTCTTAAAAGAAAAAAATTATAAAGCCAGCAGCGAAAATTTCATCTCTGTTTTTGAGGTGAGTGAATCAATGGGAGTGATAGTATCAGGCCAAAGTTTTACTAGAGAGAAAATAGTAACTCCAGCTCTCAGCACTTTAGGCCTTTTCATGCTCATTCTTTGATTAGATTCACACAGAAGTGCCCCCAGAGTGAAGGCAACAGGGTGGCTAATTTTGAATTTGATAAGTAAAGATATTGAGACCTACTTGAATGTGAGGTTACCTCACCCAAGGCCCTGGTAAGTAACAGCAGAACTGGGTCTCTTGATCCCCAGGCTAAGTAGAGCACTTTCTACTACATCACAGGGCCTTAAAGTTAAGTGTGCTTTCCCCTAAGTAGACAATCATAGATCAGTTAGATCAAAGCTCTATGGCAGGCTGCCCTAGTGGGGAGCTGAGAACATCCCTATCCCCCGATGGCCTTCATCTTTCAACACTGAATGACTCCTGCCTGGTTCTGAGGATGATTGTTTCAGTCGCAGTTGTCTGCAGAGCCCTGTACACAATAGATGCCTACCTTAAGCTCACCCATGAGCACATAAAGAAATAGTGACTATGTCGCTTATTTACTGAAGGCCCTCAGTTATACACTAGCAGAAAATAGAAAAGAAACCAACTTAGATTTCTTGGATATTGTGCATGATTATGTTTTATCTCATTTATTTTTGGACAGAATGTACATAAAACTTCTTTTCAAGTTTTGAATGTTTATATCATAGGAACTTCTCCAGCTAGAAAAACACCCTTAGAGATTCTCTAAGACCCAAAGAGGGAAACTGACTTATGCAAAGTTAACCTCATTTATAGAGGCACAGATACCTGAAGTGTTCTTATCTCTTGGGGAAAAGTATGAACTTGGAACCAAACAGATGTGGATTTGAATCCTGATGCTGTCATTTGCTGGTGGTGTGACAAAAGTTTCACAGTCCACGTCTCTGGGCACCAGTCGCATCTCTTAAAAGAAAATTACTCTGCAGGGTAGATGGTCAGTCTAAATGAGCTAGAGTATTGAGCAGCCTAATGAGGTGCTGTTTGCTTCACCTTCCCTATACACTCTGATGCTCCAGTACATTTGGTTTGGATCCTAATGAGATCATGTGTTTTCTAGTTCACAGCAGAGATGACCTGTGAGATATAAGAGTGCATCTCAGACCTGGATGGGGAAAACACTGCAATCAATCCCTTTATAAGTTATTCATGCCATGGTTTAACCATGTTATAGCATGCTGTTCCCATATGTAGTTAAGGCATCTGTTATTATGTGTGGGATCTGCTTTGACTTGTACTCCTGAACTGGTATAATTAAGTGTTATATTATAGTGGGCTTCACAGCATTGGGTAATGAAAAGAATTCTGGCCCTGTAATCAGTGGGATTTTTTGCCAACTCGTACCAGGACTAGCTGTGTGATTCTAGATGACTCTCCTTTTGAAGCTTCAATATGATAGTTCATGTGAGCTATAACGTTCTGATCAGTTTTCAGATTTAATTTGTCTGTATTTTCTTCTGCTAAACCATGTTGAGACTCCTGTTTATTATGTTTATATAAGGCTTCCCCAAGGATAGAGGTAAATCCATATCAGCTCACAAGCAGAAGATTAAGCTGACTTCCCAACCATGGACCTCTTCAACTAAGTTTTTTTGGGTTTTTTCCGCCTTACTTTAGAGGTTTGATACTTAAATACAGTGGATCAGTAAGCCCACTAGCAAGCCAGGATAGACTTTATGGACCTTTATAAATAAAGTCCTCCAGGTTACAGGAAGGTGGTGCTAGAGATTAATGATGGGGCCCGGGGTCGGGAATGGAACAGTCACAGGATCACTAAATTGGAGACCACCCTGAGTGGGCGTCTTCTTCCCAGTATTCTCTCTCTTTCTGAAAGCTTCAGCACTTCTTGCCCTGCTGCTCGACTCCAGGAGGCTTTGGTTAGAATGATCTTTCCCATGTCAAGGTAAAATCCTCTCCTCTTGGAGCTGTCACCGGTTGGCTCTAGTGTTTTTCTCTGTTCCTACACAGAATGAAAAGTCAATTTATTAGTTCAGTAACTACTCTTTTCCTCTTACATGTCAAACTCCCCAGAGGTACTCTCTAGAAGGTGAAATAGAACATTTTTCATTTCAAGGGATTACAGTGTGGTTGGAGAAGGAGAAAACTAAAGTGTCAGTTTCAGTGCCATGTGGCACTTGCTGCTAGGGGCAATCGTGGCTGCTGCAGAGACACAGAGACATGTACCGTAGTCAGATGGGGGCAGGCTGGGCAGGAAAGACAGTCTGAAGAGCTTGAAACTCACAAGTTGTTATGTCATCCTCCATTTCTATGCTCCCCAGATGAACTGTACTTGTAGGATGTGACAGGTCTTATATTATCGGAAGTCAGAAAGACTTAGGATATTTGAGTTCTGAGGCCAGTTGTGTTTGCGCTCATTTGATGGGTCTGGTCCCGTATTTCTGCCTTCTTTGTGTCTGCTCCTCGCATACAGGCGTAGAGTGAAAAATGCATACCTCATTCTCTCTGTGTCTGTCCTCGCAAGTCTCTCTCTGTCCTTCTTCCAAGCCATGGGCCTCTAATTTGGTGTCCTTGAGTTTGTGCCTGAAATATTAACAGTCAGTAAAGGCAAAGCACACTTAAAGAAACCCACAGAAGAAGCCTTGGCATGGTGGCTCATGCCTGTAATCATAGCACTCGGGGAGGCTGAGATGGGGGGGATCCCTTGAACTCAGAAGTTTGAGACCAACCTGAGCAAAAGTGAGATCCCATCTCTATTAAAAATAGAAAAATAATCTGGGCATTGTGGTGGGTGCCTATAGTCCCAGCTGCTAGGGAGGCTGAGGCAGGGGGATCTCTTGAGCCCAAGAGTTTGAGGTTGCTGTGAGCTAGGCTGATGCCACGGCATTCTAGTCTGGGCAAAAGAGTGAGACTCTGTCTCAAAAAAAAAAAAAAAAAAAAAGAAAGGAAGAAACCCACAAAAACTTTGTGCGTGCCCAGGCACATTGGCAGTTGACACTAGGGAACTTTCCATTGACCAGTAGAAAAAAAATGACTAAGGCAGTGTCTGCCCACTCCTATGTGGAAATAATGTTGTATTTGTCTGAAAGCCAATAAAAAGAGATATATATTGAAAATGGCCTGGTGACAGGCTATTTTGTACCCCAAATGCCTTGATACCTCAAATCCTCTATGTTTCAAGTTCTTGCACTTCATTTTGTTTTCATTGATCCATGAAAGGATTTTTGGAAAAACAGCTAATGTCCCTGACCAAGGGTCTGATGAGCATCTTAGAAATGGGATAGGCATTATTCCAACCTGCTTCAGCCAAGCTCTGATAATTTTCTTGGAGCTAAAGTGAAATGAAAATTTGGCTAAGTGAGATATCTCACAATTGCTGGAGGGAAATCCCTTAATGATGGGATATGAAATCCAGTCTCTAAGTCCAGTTACATAAAATATTATTTTCCTTGGACTGGGAAAATCTGTAATTGCCATTTGTTCAGTCTGTCTAGATAAATTTCAAAGTCAAAGCCCTCTTTATCCGGAGTTTTTATATTATACAGAACTTAAATAAGAATATGGCCTCAAAGGGACAGTGATCTCACTGATTTTTGGATTTTGAATGACTCTCATTTATACAGTGGGGAGACTAGCGAGTAATGCAAGGGGTCCCTGTAGTAGCAATGAGAATTCTTGAAGACCTTGGTGTCAAGACATTGACTTTCTAATGTAGTTTTCATAAACATTGACCATTGATTCAAATTTATGCAAAAGATTACCTAGGATTTGCTACCTTCTCCCTTTTCCCTAGACTAAAAAACATGAGCCTTGTCCTTCAACTTGGCAATAGATATTTTTCACCAATTTAAAAACATTTAGAGAAGTTGATTGATTTTGGATTTTGGTCACATTCAAAAGCTTGTGAATAGTTAATTCCTGCCTCAAACATAATTCTTATCTGTGCTTTTCTTAAAAAAAAAAAAAAAGCGTGCAGTTTTCCCAAGGGCAGATCTTGAGAAAGTATTGAATGTGTGTGTGAAGTCATTACTGACTGTAACAAATATAATCCACAAAACCACTCATTTATCACATTTTTTCTGAGGTTAAGGAACTGTACGTATTTATGCTTTTGATTGTTGTAGGAAGAAGGGAATGGAATCACCTGTAGGGATGTCTGAGGCCTTTTTCTTTTTGACTGAACTTCTCCAAATCATTTTTCTACTTGGCAGCTTAGCTTAGACATCAAAGTGAAGTTTCAAATGAGATTCAAACAATCTATTTGCATTAGGGATGAACGTGTGCACATTGCTACTTTAGGGTTGTAGCAATATACAGCTAAATAACACAGTCCTTGCTGTACACAGTGCATGTTCTAACAGCAGAGATAAGTCAGGTACGTAGACAGCTATGGTGTGAGGTGCAATAACATCATGCCAGTGGAGGGGACTTGACATTGAACAGAGAATTTGTATGGTGTTGGCTGTATCTGGGCAACATAAATGACATCGTGTATTATACAATCTTAGAAGAATGGATACGAGGTGGGAAATTGAGGTTAGAGAAAAAGCCCATTCCAGGTGGAAAGTGTAGCAACAATAAAGGCACCTGGTCAGGAAGATGAGAGAAACTCAGAGGATGGTGAGTGGGTGTGGTTTTCCCTGAGTACAATGAAGGAATGAATAATGAATGAAATGGGAGCAGAGAAAGGAGGGAGGTGTCAAATGCCAGTGCAAAATTTTTGTTCTTGATGGCAATAAATCTACTTTTGAATTTTAAATGAGGAATTGTATCGATTAAAAAGAATGTGTTTTGACACACCCACTCTAGGTTGAGGTTATTCCAAAAAATTAGATAATCTCTTACCTCAAAGACTTCAGTGGTGGAAAGAGGCAAATAACAATTATTCTGGAACAGTGATGAATATTGACGAGGCATGTTGTTCAGAGAGTTAGAGGATCATGGAATGCTTCTTAAAGAAAGTGGATGTTAAACATTGTACAGTGGCTTTTTGTGTGGAGAAAGTAAGAGATGCCACTGGGTCAGACTGTGGAAACTATGTGATTGACAACCCAAGGGAGACTGGAAGGAATGATTTGAGTAGGAGAGTAGAACACGGAGGGAGGATGAGGATGGGAGATGAGTCAGGAGGCTGCACAGTAGGGCAGGCAGGAGGGATGAGCGGCTGGGCCACTGAGCCCTGTGAGGGTGAAGAAGGAGTCACTCCCAGGGAAGAGGTGCAGAAGCAAATTCTGACTTGACGCTGAGCTTGAGGTGGAAATTGAAGGAGTGGAAGAGGATTAATAAAAAAGCCTAATGGGGCTAAGATTGGAATTCTGCAGGAACAGGCAGATGCTATTGGTAGAGAGGCAGCAATCAGAAGCTGCTTTTAAGGGAAGTGTACAGAATTCAATGATTACTAGAAATCAGAATGAGCAAATTCCCATAAAATTGAATCATGGGCAAAATTTCTTGGGCCGTGATGTCCTAGTTTCTCCCTTTTCTCTCCTGGAAAATTTCAGATCATGAGACAAGTGCCCAAACACTACCTTAAGCATAGTTTAAAGTACTGATGTCTGAGGGATTTTATTTTAGGAACAATTTAATAGATCTTAAGAATTAAGAGGAAAGTGTAAAAACCAGACATTGTTCAAAATTCCTAGTGTCTTCCTTGGCTTGGCTATTCTAAATAATACCTTGGGATAATTTATGATGACAGGTTTGGCGTTCTGCTTAGAACATCCACGTGCCCCCTTCAGCAAGCTGCTTTCTTGGGAAGAGACCAAGAGAGGCAGGGTTTTCTCAGAGCACCAATTTTAACATCTTCCTCCTTTCTTTTAGTCAGTGGGTAAAATTAGTGATTGCTGGACCACGTATATATTTTTAATGACCCCACATGCTTTAGGGATGAATCACAGCAGCCTCTTCTCTTTGCCTCTTTATTACTTCATTTCTAACTCCATTTATGTCTCCACTGTAATTGCAGCACTGGGTGAGACTCTGCCCCAAGAGGAATTAGCTGAACCGTGGTGGTTTGGCAACAGAAGGACAGACAGGGAGAAACATGGAACAGGAGGTGTGCGTGAAATGTGTAGCCACGTGGCTTTCTGCCCAACCCAGGCAGCTTCTCCTATAGTCTGTAGCCCTCCTATAGGCTTTAAAACACTGCATGTGAGATGGAAGTCCGTATGCCGTCCTTAACCCAAATATAATTATCAGGCTGTGAAGGACACACCTTCAATGCACACATTCTCACACCCTAAGATCCCAGGGGAATTTCAAAACCACACATACATTTCAAAACATGGTAAGTTCAAAATAAAAAAGAAGAGTTTATTTGGGTGGTCTGGCAGTTTGGTGGGAAAAAAATGTAGACAATGGGATGAGGTTAACAATGGGTATAAAGGCAGCTCTGTGTCATCCTAGAGAAGCTTTTTAAAAATAGGTTTTTTCATTTGTGACTCAAACCTCCCCACATCAAAATGCGTCCTTACCCAGTCCTTTGCAGCGGATGCATGTTTGGCCAGAGCAGCGAAGATGAAGTCAAAACTTAGGGTTCTGCTGTGCTGAAAGCCAATTAATCAATTAGAAAGACAAGTGGTGGGAGAAGTATAAGCAACTTCAAACCAAATAAAATAACTGTATTTGAAATACTGAGACAGCTGTGAGGGTGAAGAATTTATATCAGTCCATAAATTCGAACGTATTTTGCAGTTTTGCTAGGCCGATTTGTGGAAATGGACTGTTGTATTATCTGGCAAGGGGAAAGCTGGTGCCTGCTTTGACACGCTCGGAAATGGGGAGCTCACTGCATCCTCAGCCAGCCTGCTCTATTTGTTAACAAGCTATTGTACTTACAAGCTCCTGTTTTTACAAATATACTTCATCAGTGTTTCTTATGCTTCTGTAGCCCCCAGAAGCCTAATTCTTTGTATCCCTAAACATGCCTCAGATTTATGAATATTATATCATGTGCTTTTCTGGGCTCCCTGGTTCTAGGCTGACTGACCCTCTTCCTAGAGGACATCTGCTCAAAGACATCAAAGACTTTTATCACCACACTCCTTTCTTGCACAGTTGGTTGCATTTGTGGCTTTTCTTTTAATGGCATTCTGTATTTGTAGAGTTAAACTGGTGCTCTGACCCCATGGTTCAGGAGTGGTAAAGGGCCTGGGGAGCCTGTTTTCTGGATCATCAGATTGGATCTTCTTAAGATGAAAATTTGGCTAGTTGCTCAAGTGTCTCAAATGACGAACCAAATTTGATTTCTTCTTGTATGGGAAAAAATGTGTTGTTAAAAGCATTAGTGACCTGAATGAGAGGAGACCCAAAGTTTTGAGACAGCCTGTGTCATGGTCCATGACTTCACTTCCAAGAAACACAGTGAACAACATCCTTTCTGATTTCCCCATGAAAACTTCAAAGTTTCAACTTTCTTGGCTTATTGGTGTTGCTGAGAAGCCTTCATTTGTTTCCATCCATAAAGATTTTATATTTCTTGATATTTGTGTATCTCAAAACGTTTGTAATGATCTACCTATTAAGCGTGGAAGAACGGGTAGTTCCGTTTATGCCTCTCTTACTCACTTACTCACTTCGTCTTCTATCCTTGCACTCTAAGCTGTATTACAGGGACCAACATACACAGTACTTCTGCATGCACCTCCACAGGGTGCCCCCAAATGGACCTATGCAGATGGACGACCATGGCTTTTCATTTCAATGAAACTGGTTGTCATGATGGAAAGAACACAGATCTTGAAGAAAGTCTGGTTTAAAACACCAACCCTACCATTGCTATTTCTGTCACCTAAGGCAAATTAATTAACCTTTCTGAGTCCTGGATTTTTTTCCCTTAATATCCAGATGATATCATTTGCATTATAGAGCTGTAATAAAGATTAAGGGGTACAATACGTGTAGTAGATGATTTCGATTGCACAGTCAACAGCCACTTATAACCTTCCTCTATTCTAACCAGAACCAGTTTTATCTATGTATCTATTCTTTGAGAAGTCATGAGATTCAAGGAAATGTTCTCAAGTCCCAGGAGGTGAATGTTGGCAAGCTCTCTCCCTTCTCAGTGCCTTAGGCATGAGTATATGGCCCAACTCGAGGCCAAGAACTAACATATAATAGGACTTGCAGTGAACTGGATGCTGTTTTTCATCAAAAATTAGCCATCAGTTACAATAAACACTACTCTGGTGACAGGTCACTAAAAGCCCTGACTTCACCACTACACAATTTATCCATGTATCAAAAAACCACTTGTACTGCCTTCATCTATTAAAATAGTAAATTAAAAGACCTTTACATTCATTAACTTAGTTAACACTATGTGATAGATGTTTTATTAATTACAAATGAGAAAAGTGAAGAGCAAAGAGGTTAAAGAACTGGCTCAGGAAACATGGCTAGTAAGTGACAGAGCTAGGTTCAAAACCAGGAGTCTGGTCCCAAGGTCTGTGTTCCTGACCACTAAACAGTGATTTTCAACTTATGAGCCTTGAGAAGATCTTAGGTTTGCTGCAAAAATTTTTAAAGATCATTAACTAGATTATTTTTGAGAAAAGCTCAAAGCAGAGTAAGTATATAGTTTTTTTTTTTAACTCTTTTTTTTATGGACATAATGTAAGTGTACTGCGAATGTTTTAGCATTAACTATAGGTTCAAGTGTTCCATTTGGAAGACACTGTCCTATGCGATATCATTTCTTCCATAGCAAAAATCTGCTGGTGAACTCAATGGAAAAAGTTTCTTTATTGATTAAAAAAAATGGGAAGAAATCCTCCGTTGTTGGATCTGTATGTGAAACCTGATCCAGCTTTAGCCATTTTGTTCCCCTAAAAGCAAGTACAGTGAAATGTAGGGCAGAACAAGACAGAAAGCAGGAAAAGACTTTCAAAAGTGACAATTCACTCCCGAGCTACATTACTGTGGGTCTGTTTACATGTGTGAGAGTGAGTTTGAGAAGTATTGGGATATTTTTTGTTACCCTAATTATGAGACATACATCTTCATAAACATCAAATTAAAATGTAACAGATATTTTTCCAACTTCCTTGATTTCCAAATAAAACTAAATGTCTACTTTAACCCTGGTTTCACAAGCATTGAAGGCTGGTTGGATAAGTAAATTTTGTCTTTGATGACTTTACCTTTTTGGTTTGACACCTTTTCCAGCTCACTTACCAGGTTGATATTTTCTTCTCTTAAGGTCCAAATCAGAAGCTAGGAATGACCTTGAAAGGCATTCGGAGAAAGATTTTAAATGGTTGCAAATGGGCAACCAAGGGCTGAAAGCATTTCCTAACGTAGGGCAAGGCCTATAGGTATTATATCCCTTTGCAGGAGTGAGAGAGAAAGGAGAGAGAGAGGAGAGAGACAAACGTAAGTAGTGGAATTTGGGGTCTTAGCAGCGGATAAAGTAGTGGTGTTATTTCGGGTGGTGACTCCATTTAGCTGCTCAGATGTCACTAAAGTCTTATAGGCATTTGTCTGTTACTTCGGCTAACCAAGCCCACTTGGGCTGCTGCTTCTGAGCACTCTAACACCTTGACATGCAGTTCAGAAGACAAAGATGAAAGTGCGGGAGGAGAGGGGAGTAAACACACGGCTTCGTGCCTCATTTTGTTTCTGTTCTCTCCTTCCATCTTCTCTCTCTGTTTCTCTCTAGTGCTTCTTAGTTCTCTTTCTCTCTCTCTCTCTTTCTGCTCTGTCTTCTTCTCTCCTTTCTCCTTCTTTCTCTCTTTTTGTAGCTGCTTCAAGAAAATATTCTCTGAATGTTCTGCAGAATTGCCGTGGGGCCTTGAGCAAATACCTTTGCCCATCTCCCTGTTTTCATTTTTCCAAACAAGCATACACAGCTGGCCCCTTTTCTTTTTGAGCAGAACCAGAATACACTGAGCAAATCATTGCTTTTTGTTTTGCTGGCTGGTGGGAGAGCAGATTGGATAGGTGAGATGAGGATGTGGAAGGGGGGATGGGAACATAATGACAGATTTGATGATAATTAATATTTTCTGTGTCTGAATAGTGAAAGTCTCATCCAGGTCCCCCAGCCAAGCTGGAGTTAAACTCCTGGTGTGTGAGTTTAAGGGCCCTGCTGCCTGACATGCCGGGGCTGGTTTACAGGCAGTGATGCCGTGTATTGGAATTTCGTGGTTCTCTTTTATTATCATTACTGAGTAAACCATGCATATCTAAAAAGGAAACTTTAAATCAACCCACTCTTAAGGTGAATTAATGTATTGGGTCTAAGTTACCTAGCCCATAAGTTAAATTAGCAGAACATTTATGTATTAATTATTAAAGGCTTTGGAGTTTTTTGACCACTCATTTTCATTTTTACATAAACCCTCAATTACTTATGTCTCGTGTTCGTGCCAGTTTTTTAAAGCAGTGGAACAGCTCAGATTTGATTGACTGGTAATGTTTTTCAGAGCCATTAAAATGGCATTCGGCTTCTGCCTTTCAGATTCCGAGCTCTGAAAATGTGACTCTCCTGTTTCACTCCAGAATTTCTTTCAAAAACCCAGTGATCCATTTCTTTTATATCAATAATAGAAATTAATAAACAAAATAAGATTTTCACATAATATTATTGGTTGGAAATGTTTGATGCTGTGAAATGAGAGCGTTATTTTTAATGGATGTATTTTCGTAGAGAGTTAACTGAATGCGGTTAGGGTTTATTTACTACAAAATTGATTTTTTCAACAGTCTCCTCAAAATAATATCAAGTGGACTCATGGAAGCCAAGAAAGAAGTTTTCATGATGGGTAATGGTCAGCAGTGACCAGTCAGTCACTCATTTCATAAAGGTTTGTTAAAATAGAGATAACGGATCACCAGTCCCATCATTTTGTTTAATCCTCACGATAACTCCAGGAGGGGAAAAATACTTCCTTCTTTTAAAAACAGGAAAAGTAAGGCCTGGGAAGATAAGTTGTTTGTCTAGATCACAGAGCTTATAACTAGTAGAGCCAGAATCTAAATTGGAATCTGGTGTTAAAAAAATCAAATATCTTGGGTGGCACCTGTGGCTCAAAGGAGTAGGGCACTGGGGTTACCACTTTAAATTCACTTAGCGATTTTGTGTTAACAGTTGAGATAACCGCAGACTTCTGCTTCTCCTGTGATTGTGTTTAAGGCAGGGGCAGATCAATGACATCTAGAAAAAATGGATGCACAGCTATTATAAGGGCAGGCATCTAATGTAGTATCGCCCACATTTCCCAGCTCTTAATCAATGCTTCTCCATCAACTTCAGGAAGAACATTTTCTGCCTGTGACTTTCACCCTCCATTTTTTTCTTTCCCTTTTGAATTCCTCACTTTTCTTAAAAATCAAACTGATTATTTTCCTACAACCATAGTTGCCACATTGTTGGGAGAATAAGGGTGTTATAAGCAGTCTGAGAACGTGTTTTTAGACTTGGACTCCTGAATCTGTCTCGCCAGGACCTGGCAGGCCGGGACAGAGGGCAGGTGGACCCAGGCTGCTATCATGCTCCTCAGCCTGTGTGTCACAGATGGAAAGGCCTTTGAGTACATCCTTTCCGATTTGTTCCATGGAATCACACACACGGAAAATGTGTTCGGCCTCCAAGTAAATGAAGAGGCACGAGATCATTCTCACATAAATATTATAAGTGTCGTGCTTAATTTATGAATTCCATAAGGTAGGTCGATACTAAGTGTATTTTACCTGAGAATCGAAGAAGCTAGTTTACTTGCTCAAGGTTCTACAATCCGAATGGTCCAGATAGAATTCAAACTCGAGTCCTGCTGACTCCAAAGGCCATGATGTTCCCCTCGTACCATTCTGTCATCCTTCCATAGAGACGTCTCTGACTTTCCACAAATAGAATGATAATTTCTAAGTACTATCACTAACATATATATGAGTTTGCAGTAGACCTTTGGTGGGGGCGTGTTATCCAGCACAAGTTGACTTGCCTGGATGGGGTCCCTGCTGTCAAAGGCAGCGCTCAGAACTCATGCCGTGACTCTCCACTTGACTTAGCTGCTACAACTAGCCCCTCGCTCAGTCTGCTACAGAAATGCTGGCTGCCTTGGACTTTCTTTAAAAAGGCCAGACAAAAGCTTCTGGTGTGAGCGTCTTTGCATTTGCTGTTGTCTCTGCCTAGAATGCTGTTCCCCAGATACCACAAGGACAAATCCCTCATTTTCTTCAAGATACCCATTCAAATGTCACCTTCCCAGAACCCTGACCACCCTAGAAGAGACAGTAGTTTTCCCGTCACACTGGTCTTTTTGCTTTACCCTGCTGTATGTTTCCTCATGTCACTTACCTCCACCACATGTTACACATTTGTGCGTTCCCTTCCTGTCTCCATGAACTGGAGGTGAGACACGAGAACCAGGGTCAGTTCAGATCACTGCTGCATCCCCAATGTTTAGGAGGGTGCCACCCCGAACAGAAATTCAGTAAATAGTTGTTGAATGTGAGTCAGTGAATATTTGTTTATTTCACGTTTCCTTCTACTCCCAGGTCATGGAAGCAGTTCTCTCTCCGGGCAAGGTCAATTAGATTCTACTGCATAACTATTTGCAATTGGAACTAAGAGATGGGAATTGAGAATAGGATGGAAAAGAGACAGCTTCAGATCTGTAGGCCAGCCTTGTGCATGGGGAAGCAGAGGAATGGTTCCAGTGTCTTGTCAAAGAATAATGACACAGTTGCACAGAGAGGTCAGTCCTAAAACCTGTGGCTTGAGACAGAGAGCAGTGGGGCGGCAGTCCGCTGTCCTGAGCAGTGTTCTCTTTCTGTTCTCTATCTTTTCCGAGGCCAGGGCACATTCCTCTGTCAGGTGCTAAGAGAGACCCCTGTGTTCTTATCATGAACCCCACTTTTTCACTTGGCTCAGCTTGAGTGCTGCAGTTATAGGGATTATTGAACACGTGATTATGAGGGCATCAGGACTGACACCCAGTGATGGCTCCCTGAGATCTTCCGAGACTGAACCTCCTTTCATCTTTCCATTCTGCTGTCATTTGCCTGAGGACTGTGACATCCACGCTTGTCACCAACAGGACAGTGCTGTACTTCACGATCTCACTTCTGAGCTTCAGATAGGAAGAAAGGGGAAGGAAAAAGAAGCAGATAGCTTTCTTTTGAGGAGGCTTTGCCTTTCATCATTTTGAAGGAAACAATCTTCCTCAGGGAATTCTATCTATCTCATTGTCCAGACAATGGCCTGTGGACATCCCCAGGCAGAGCAAAGTCAAGTGTCATGGCTTTTTAGATTTCTACATGCAGATGGCAGGGGAGAGAGGGGTCCTGAACACAGGATCTGTTATTTTGGCTAAAGATGCTGAGTTAATACTTCCCAGAAGAATCACTGGGCTTTTGTAATGATGCTTAAAATATCAGCATTTTCAATATAATGTCAAATCTTGAAGCAGAACTCAAATGTGTTTGTCTTTGAATATATCACCCCAAATTTTAAGGTGTGAATTTTCTTGTTTGTTTTTTGGCAGTTTTTTTCGCCTGGGACTGGGTTTGAACCTGCCACCTCTGGCATATGGGGCTGGCGCCCTACTCCTTTGAGCCACAGGCGCCACCCCTAAGGTGTGAGTTTTAAAGAAAAAAAGGTTTCAGGTGGGGATGTGAGTAAAAATGAAGAGAATTGAGTCCACAGTGAGGAAAAAGGACTTTATCACCCAACTTCAAAAATCACAAAAATGAGCATTTTGGCATTTTGACTTTTAACAGAGGGGAAATAGGAGAGAGAGAGAGAATGATGTGTGCTTCTGGTTATGTGTGTGGTTGTATGTGTACTGTCCAAACTTCAGCTAAGTAATAAAACTAGCTTTCAAAATGTTTAATTTGGGATCAATAATGTCTTTGCTTCTTTTTAAAAAGAATGTTAACATCTTATATGTAAGGAGCAGATGCTGCCATTTGTAATAAACTGAGATAGGAAAGTCTATATGTTGCCTTTAGTTCTCTCAAATCTGTAGTGGGATTTCAGTGGGAAGTAGAAGCAAAACTCCAAAGGTCAGGACACCTTGCAGGAGGAAAGGCGTGGTGGTACAAACAGGCCATCTAAGAAAAGTTACACAACTCACCATATAATTTGGGGGTGATTTGCTCACTTTTTAGAAGCATTCCCAGCAAATCTCACAATCACAAATCTCTGGGAACTGAAACAGATCCAGGTTTGTAAACGACATTGGGAGTTCGGCCTTCCGTATCTTCTTTCCTCCAGCCCAATTTTGACTTTCCTCTCTAACATCCTTCTGCCTTCCTTTCCTCTTCCCACCTTAGCTGGGTCAGGGGTCCTTCCAGGCCTAACCCTGAGCACACAGTATCATTTGGAGCTCTCTTGCAGTTTCAAAACTCTAAATCGACTTCATTATTATGCAGGAGCAAATTAACCTTTGTAAGGGCAGCTTGCTGCGAGAAGAAAGGAATTACTCAGCTGTTACTGCATCTATCTTCTAGCCACTGATTTATGCCTAATAATAAGAGTTTTGAAAGTAAGCAGCTTAAGATGGTTTTGCAAAAGATTGCAGCTTTGGATGAGGTGGCTGAGTTCACGGGTGTCTGTATCTATAAGGGAGTCTTTTCCCCCCAACTTCTATGGAAGCATTTATGGAAAATTTTATCCTGTGTCACTCAACAATGTGCTCTGTATAACTGGGTAGGTCTAAAAGATTGAAAACCTAGGCTGACAAAAGCTGATGGGACCTTTAGCAAGTCTGGGGGCTGACGGGGGTGGGGGAACACACATCACCTGCGTTCCTTCCCCTTGGCTGTCTCCACCTGTATGCCCCACAGGCATCTCAAACTCAAGACATCATCTTCCCCTATCTCTTGCTTCCTCAACAACCCTGCCTCTCTTCTGCTGGCCTTTATTTATGAGGATGCCCACATTATCTTCCCAATTATCCAGCCTTGAAAAATCAGTCATTTTTGACTTTTTCCTTTTCTTTCCCCCAGTCTAATCAGATTGTCAAATTCTGTCAAGTTGATCTTTGCCACCTTTTTCAAACCTAACCCTTTCCATTCCTGCTGGTGTGATCTTAATTAGGGTCTCTATTTCCTTTCATTTAAATGATTGTGTTGGTTTCTTGCCTGTGCTTCTGTGTAGTGGTTAAGATTGTGGACCCTGGAGACCTACTGTCCCGGGTCAGCCACTTACCCATGGTATGGTTTTTGAATGCCACTTAAATTCTCTTTCCTTTGGTCTCCTCATCTGTAAAATGGGGATGCTGATAGTATTTCAGAGAATTGTGAGGATTAATTGAGACTATTTAAGGCATCTAATAAAGCACTAACTAAAAGTTGAGTACTATGAGATTATTAGATCATTCTGCTTTCAGTCTCCACCAGTTCTTACATGTATTCAACTTAACTCTACCAGATTATCTTATTAAAATACCACTCTGTTCAACTCATTTCTAAGCTCAAACTTTTGCCAGTCATGCACCGTTATCCACATATGCTTCACACTGGATCACAGAAAATCTCAGGGCACAAAGCCACGGTGGTGGCTGTGAGGGGCCACAGGATAAACACACGCTGTCTACCTGCAGCCTACATCTTGGTCAGTCACATAGTTTATATTTTAGAACATTATTTTTATGTTAAAATCAACAAATGTACATGAAAGGCAGTGGGAAACATAATGATATGATTTAATGATAAAATGAGAGATAAATTTTGTGTTCATGGCATGTGGCCTCGGCCCTGTGGAAGTGGGACTTTTCTACTGGCAAAGTGTGAGAAGCAAGAATGTACAACTTCACAGCCTGATGTACAAGACCTTTGCAATATGATCCCAACCTATTTTTCCAGTCTGTTCATTCCCAGAATTCATTTGTAATCCATAATTTCATCAAATCAGACAAGTTGATGTTTCCCATATGTGTCTCATGCTTCCTCTGTCAGTGAATGGACTTAGAAGGTCCCATTCTTTCAAAGTTAAAGGAATACTACCCCTTTATATGCTTAAAGCTTAAATTAGAGGTCAAATGTAACAAAAAAGCTTCCACAATAATATCACACCCATTCATTAGTATAGAACATGAATGCTAATAGTGATGATGATCATTCATGACAGTAATGATCAAGCAGGTTTAGTGACTTAACCACCTCCCCCAAACTCACACACACTCATGTCTATATCCTTCCATGACTTGAAGCCGGGGCTTGGTGATTCATCGATAAAGTGTGACAAAGCATCTCTTGAGGTATGGAAGATGACTTAAGCCAAAGCTTAACCCCTTGTGCTGGTAAATAAAACACATGGATACGTTTCCATTGACAAAATCAGCAATAAAGTGGGAGCATTTATTAAAGGACTACTGGATTTTTTTTTAAAGAAATAACATTTTGTAAGGAAAAATGTACTGAATGGTTTGAATATCACAGGGATAGCAGAGATTGGTATGAGGCCGTTTTAGAAAACCTTTACAGGTGTCTCTTCACTTCTAAGTGCTGTAGACTGGGACTAAGTCAGGCAAGTCTCTCTTACAGTTACAGTTATGAGTGTAGGTGCTGATGTTGGGGTGTTTGAGGACTTAACTGGGTGTGGGAAACTTTTCTATGATTGTGTGATTTTACACTGAGGTAGCCGTAGTTTAGTTGAGAAAACCTAGATAGACCCATTTCTAAATGCCGATCTGACTTTAACAAATTATGTTGTCTCAGGAAGTTGTCTTCCTAAGTTATAGTTTCATCATACAACAAACAAAAATAATAATGGGGATATGTGAATTGAATGAGATGATGTATTTATACGTAAAAATACTTTGTAAGTTTTATTGGACTTTCCTTATCGGTGAGAGGGCAATAATAATATATTCCTTTATAGGGTTATTCTGAGGGTTAAAGAAAAAAGTCATGCCAAACATTTACAAGGTGTTCAAAACTATGGTACTCAGGGGAGTAATTATCAGCCATCATTAATATCATTATCACTAGTAGTATTTGTGTTCTATATTAATGAATGAGTATGATATTATTATGAAAGCCTTTTGGTTATTGTTTTGCCTGTAATTTGTGCTTTAAGGGTATAAATGGATAGTACTCCTTTAACTGAAAAAAAAAATTGGGGGGGGGGCAATAGAGTCACACTCTTTGCCCAGGCTAGAGTGCAATGGAATCAGCCTAGCTCACATTCTTGTGCTCAAGCAACCCTCTTGCCTCAGCCTCCCTAGTAGCCAGGACTACAGGTGCACACAACAACACCCGGCTACTTCTTCAATTTTCAGTAGAGAATGGCTGTTACTCAGGCTGGTCTCAAAATTCTGAGCTTAAATGATCCTCCTGCCTCAGCCTCTCAGAGTACTAGGATTACAGATATGAACCACTGGTCAATTTTGCAAAATCTGCATCTCAGAAGCTGAGTACTTAGTTATTAGAGACTTTGACAATTATCTTTTTTTTTTTGCATAGTGCTTTGTTTATTTTAAAAGTCTTTGACAAATAAGTATCTAATTAGCTCCTGCGAACAGCCCTAATCATTATGCAGAGCAAGAGTGAAAATCACCAATTGGGAAATGGACAAACTGAAGTTGCGGGCATTGTTTATTGGCCATAGTTGCAAAGAAAGTTTAGGATGGGTGCATGGGCTCCTCCAGCCACTACAGCAGAGACCTCCCAGCACCCCTGAGAGGCCTCCACCTATCCACGGTTGTCATTTCAGGTGAGCTTTTAGAGGAAAGGAACTAAAAGAACACAGATGCCTTCTAATTCTCCAGATGCCAACCAGCATCCAAGTACATAGTTGGACTTGATGACTCCTTCTCAAATTCACTTTTTAAAAAATCTGAAGACATCTTCCATGTTATTTCTTGATGAACCCAAATATAGCAAGAAGATATATTCTGTCTAAAAACTTTTTTGCAGCATGAGTGTAGAAACTCCAAAAAAGGCAGTTGAAACTTCTGCAAACTGCAGGATTTACACAGAATAGTAACGGTGATTATCTCTGGGTGGTGGGATTAGATGTAATTTTCCTTATTTTTTGCTTTTTTGCTTATCTGTACTTTCTAACCTTTTTTTCCTTCCCATTAAATTTTATGTAAAAATAGTAATTACATTAGGCTAAAAACAGCACCACACTTTGGAACTCATATACAGAGGGTGCCAAAAAAAGTGCACATTTTAAGAAAGAAAAAAAAAACTGTATTAAAATTGAAATACTCAATATATACCAATAACAAAAGGTGAACATGAGTTATGTTGAGCACTTCCTATAATCACAGAACTCAAAAGTGACTTGAGTAATATAAACTTAATGCAGCCTTTTCTTTTCTTAAAATGTGTATATGTTTCTGTGGCCCCCCTTTGTATGCTCTCTCCACTCACTATTTTGGTGACCTTGGGAAACTTCCTTTGCCTCTGTGATTTTCAATTTCCCTACATACAGTAGGAATAATAATACACAGCTCATGGGTTTGTGGGGTGATTAAAAGAAATAATATAATGTAAGGATCCCAGGAAAAGATAAGTGATCCATTAATAGATCCATCAGTCAAGCGTGGTGATGTGCACTTGTAGTCCCAGCTTGAGGAGGCTGAGGGAGGAGAATCCCTTATGCCCAGGAGTTTGAGGCTGCCGTGTGTTCTGCTATGCACTCCAGCCTGGGCAATGGAACAAAACTCTGTCTCGAATAAATAAATAAAACAAACACACATATACACATATCTACCACTCCCCTTAGCTCTTCTTCCTCTACCCTTCACACGTATAATGATTTGGGGCTAGCAAATAAATGTCACTGATGGCTCTAAATTCTATGTGAAAAAAACTATACAAATTTACAAAAACAACTGATCAAATGCTTTAAGGTGACAAGCTAGCCCAGATCTCAGTTCTTTTCCCCGGGCCCTGTAGAGACTGGACCTGGCAATGAGCAAAGAAGCCTGGAGAGTATCCTGGAAGGAAGGCTGGGGAGTTATTGTTTAAAAAATTGTCCTTGGATCTGAGGGGACAGACGAGAGGGGCCTCCACAGGCCTCTGGGCTGCCTTCTGGGACAGGCCAGAATTCAGGCATTTCAGAGTTCCCCGTCTGCTTGTTTTGGCTCTTATTCACAGCACTCTGCTTAATAGGAACCAACAGCCTCTGTTTCAGAGCTTGGGCTGAGTTCAGGCAGCTCTCTAATTGGCTTATGTCATTCATTAGGTATTTCTTTTCTCTAAAGTCGGCGACCTGATGCCAGGTTGTGGGGAGAGATTCTGTACCATGCACATCTGCTTTGTTGTTCTCCTCCTGGTTATAAATGAGGTGATGTGGAGGCTCCTCTACCTGTGTCCTCCGCTTGGCTCCCAAGTTCAACAGAGTCGGAGGCGAGTCTGTTTGGACCGGAGGCTCTCACCTCCGACTTCCACCTTGCAAACCGGGACCGCTCTGGTGACCATGCCTGAGGAACTAGCCTCTTTCTTCCTCTGTGCTTAAAGCTAAGGGCTTCCTGAGCTGGGTCTTGGATCACTAAGGGGCTCTTTCCCCCCCGAGAGGGTTTGCTAGAGATAAGATGGGGGAAGGTGCCACAGAAAAAGGGAGCACAAAGTGTCCAGGAAGAGTTTGCTACCCCATAGACTCCTCCATCTTGGCAGGTCTGGAATAAAATCATCTTCCTCTCAACTTGCATTGATGACTGTGGTTTGGGGCATCATTCTCTTCCCTCTCACTGAGGAGGAAAACCTCAGGATTATACCATACAAGGGTACGTGATACATCTTCTCAAAGATCTTTGCGAACAGAAGTTAAGATCCTGTTTCCTTTGACTCTGCAGTCTATCTTCTTCCCTTTTTTATTCGCCTTGTCATTGTCCTGTTTCAGGTCCTCACAATTTCTCTGCACAGAGATTCCGACCTGTTTTCCAGTACTCTGCAAAGTCCATCCTGTCTCTCAAGTTCTGACCACTTAATCTCTATAAATCAAAGGCAAGGTCAAGTGTATATCTCTTCCCTTATTAAAAGCTTGCTTCAGTCCCCAGTTGTTTACACAACAAGGATAAACTCCTTAGCCTAGTTTTAAATCTACTACCTGACTCTGATTTCTTTGTCCAACCTTTTGGTGGTTCTCTTCCCTGTAAAAACTGAGTTTCAGCCACACTGGAATGTTTAACAGTCACTGTACAAGGCATTAAAATTTCTTCTGGGCATTCTATCTGAGGTGCTGAGAAAAGAAAAGAGAAGAGAAGAGAAAAGGTGTAGTTGGATACATAAAACATATGAATGTCTCCTTAACAGTTTTCCTTACTCACCAGATGGCTATGCCCACAAAGGACTGCCTGGTGATTTTAAAAACTGAAGTTTAAGTTTCTAGAGAACAATAAAAGTGAAGAAGATTTAGAATCAACATTCCTACACCGTATTACCTCTGTAGTGATCTGTAAGATACTATGGAGGAGGCGGGGAGAAAAAGCCAGCTCTCTTTTGGAACCATTTTCTAAATTATATAATAACAAGACTTACGGCATATTATCACAATATAAAACAATATAATTTGTGCTTGGGGCCCGCTTGTTTCTTGAGTGGAAGAGATTGAACAAAGGTTGAATGGAAATGATAAATTAACATTATTGAAACACTCTGTAAGTTTTTTTGTGGATCTAGCGGGGAAAAGCATACTTCTAGCCTTTAGAAATTTCAAACTCCTGGTCTCAAGCAATCCTCCTGCCTTGGCCTTCCAAAGTATTGGGATTAAAGGTGTGAGCCACCACTCTCTGCCTCTCTGTCCTTTAGAGAGATGGTAAGTGGGCTGTGGATTGATCATAAGGGAAATTTAAGCCTTGAGGTCAATAGACCAAAGACAGTAGTTTAGTAATTTTACATAGGCTCTTTGAACTTCAATTTCCTCATAAATTTAGAAAATAATATCTGCTTTACAAGATTGCTATTAAGTGTGTATACAGTGAATGTGAAGATGTGTAGACAACAGATGCTCCCTTTTCTATGCCATTGCCAATTACTCAACACTTACAGCACCCCCACCCCCCACACACATATGCAGTGATAGAGAGAATTTCTTTTTCCTTTTAGAGCAGGAAGAAAGTGGTTAAAAACTTTAAGCTTTAGGACAGTCTTCATTCTTCACCTCACCTGGGGTGAGCAGGAGACAAACCCCAGCACCTTCCCACATTCATGCTCTGATGCTTTGTGGTTCTCTCCGTAACCTTTCCCTAATCTTCCCAGAGGTTCCATCAGCACCTCTGTTGCTTTAGGGTTCTCTCCATAACCTTTCCCTAATCTTCCAATGCCCACTTCTTATTACACTTGCATGTTCCTGTTAAAATGCCACTCCTTGCAGCACCGACTGATCCTCAAGCCAGTGGAGTCCCCTCCTTTGTAACGACAGCTTCTCTTCTCCTGGATTTCTCCTCATCTTAGGGCAGTCAGGCTTTGCCTCGCAGACTGAGCCACCTGACTGCAGAGGCGCCTCTGATGAATGCTGTCAACCCTGTGTTTTGAACATAGTTTCACTCCGCAGACATTTGTTGAACGAATAATGTTGTTGCTAAAAGCTATAGTTCAATAATTTACATCTTTTAAGCTACATTGTCCCTCTGGCTTTAAATAAGATTCATTTTTGTTTCATATTCATTAGTTGACATAAATTCTATTGAGCTCAACTCAGACGACGCCAAAAGGCCTTGGCTTCTTTGACCTTCAAATTATTATGAAGAAGCTGCTTTAATATTCGGATACTCCTTTCTCCTCTGCTCTCGATAGAAATAGATAAGAATGTGGTGAATGAAGGCTTCATTTGTACCGCAAGCATCTCTAGGGGATTGTATGTACATGCAAATTTTAATTTAAATGATCAAGGGTTCCCAAGGGTGCACCGTGCTGTACTAGGCACAACGCAGGGCTAATTAAAAGACTATGCTCAAACCTTGTCTTTCTGGATCTTACAGTTTTATGGATAATGCTTATAATGCAAATAGAATTAATACAGTTAATGGATAATGCTTACAATGCAAATAGAATTAATTTGCCAGACACTGAAATGTTCTCCTAAATATGTTATGGAAAGATGATATTTTTAATTTCATTCTAAATAATGTCTTTTTCATTTATTTTAAATACGTAGAATATTTTTTAAGCTTTGACCAGGATAAAGAGGTTGTATTTTTCGCTTGCTGTTTTACTGGTTTGTGGCTTCATGTCTCTTGATTCAGGAACCATTCTTAAAATGGAGGCACGCTCTATGATGAGTTGGTAAATCAATGTCTGTCTTACCAGGATGAAACACATCCAATTCTTCCTGCTTTTGCCTTGAGCATTTTTACCTAAATAAGTTGTTGGGAGGGTTTGTTTGTTCTCTGCCTTATAGGTTCTGATCAAAATCTTTTTTATGAAAGATCCATTGCCAAAGGTAGAATTTAACTCTGAGTTGTATTTTCCATGCCTGATTTCTTCAAAAGAAACCAGACTCTTCATGATGTCTTTTAGCAGTGGCATGAAAAAGACTTAAAAATTAGAAATAGTATTTAATAGTGAATTGTCAGTGTCAGCAGCCTAGTGAGCCTACTTGTGATTGTCTATGTTAGCAAACACACGGCCTTCAGAGGAAGGATAGTTTTCAAGGCATATTCCACATTTATCAGATCGCTGTTAGAGCATTGTTTTCTTTCTTGACCACAAACTTTAATAAGGACTTTGGAAAACTAGAACATGTTCAGAGGAAGGAAACGTGGCTGGTGAAGAAATTTTGATCATGTCAAACATGGAGCAATTCAAGGAGTTGGAGGTTTGTTGTAGTTGATGTTGCTTTTAAAAAATAAAACCATAGGCCAGGCATGGTGGCTTATGCCTGTAATCCTAGCACTTTGGGAGGTTGAGGCAGGAGGATCACTTGAGGCTAGGAAATTGATATCAGCCTGAGCAACAAAATGAGATTCTATCTCTACAAAAGACAGAAGAATTACCTAGGCATCGTGGGGCATGCCTGTAGTTCTAGCTACTCAAAGGTGGGGGCAGGAGGAGTCCCAGCCCGGGACTTTGAGTCTGCAGTGATCTATGATCATGCCACCTCATGCCAGCCTGGTTGACAAAGTGAAACCCTGCTCAAAAAAATAAATAAAATAAATAAAACTATATATATAAATATATACATACATATGTACATGTATATAGAGAGATTTTATGGTAAAAAAGTTTATCACTGAAAACATCTAAGTAATCTCTAAACCTTCCAATAGTCTATTTTCTTAGTGAAAAATAACTTTTCTGAGGACTTTGATTAAATTTTGCCTTTACTCACAGTTCACTGATAGAATACTCTGCTGCTCAGATTCCTCTCTGTGCCTTCCACTTGTCAACTGGGGCCGATGCTCATACTTTAGACAGCTCTACTTTGGTCTTTCTCTGGCTGTGTGCATTCCCACAGCATGAGGAGCCCTCAGGACCAAGGGGATTTGCCTGCCTGGAGGCCACACCACTCATCCCCACCCTCGGCTACTTGTTCTTAGATCCAGTGGAATCAGGATCTCCTGGGAGCTTATTCTACATACAGAATCCAGAACATCAAGCCCACTGCAGATCGAAAGAATCAGGCCTTTTTTAAAAAAAAATGCGAGGTGATTCAAATGCACTTTAATGCTTGTGAAGCTTTGTTCTAGGCCAGACTCGGAGTGACTGAAGCAGTAAAATTTTCTTGCCAATGGCCTTGAACCTGTTTTCCGAGCCTGTGTGCATTTTGAAATGGGTCCATCCACCGCAGAGTAGCCTGTGTTGCCATCTACTTAGTGCCGAGGGGTGACCAACAGGTTATCATTTGGGGAGTGGAGTTGTATGTGGAAATTGGAAACATAGCTGGTCTTCCTCACTCCTGTATAAAAGCCTGCCTCACTGTGAGACAAAACACTACCCCTGGGAGAAAAGGAGGGAGGGTCCCAGATCACCATCTGTACCGTTGCTCTGGGCCTGGGTGGTAATTCAAAGCTCTGTGGTAGAAGTTAATCAAAAATACAAACAAAATCTTAAAACCCCAAAGTCATATGTCTGCAAAACGATATTATTGCAACATGATGATGAATAAAAAACTCCAAGGAAACGTTAGCTCACTTACCCCAAAGCAAATATACGCTGTGGAATGTAGGTGGATTAGTTCTATTTCAGGAAATGGCTGGAATTTTTCGACTTTGCACATAGCTTACTATTTTATGTGATTTTCCTTCCTGCTTCTTTAAGTTTCTGATGTGGCATGTCATGGTGGGAGCAAAGTAGTCTATCAGGAGTACAAGAGAACGCAGAGATTTCCTTCTGAGTTCCTTTTCAGAGTTCCGCTAAAGAGGTGCTTTAAACCTCTGATGGGACAGCCCAGTGACTCCATGTGCAGTCCTGTCCCAGTTCTGCTATGTAGGCATTCTTATGTCCATTTCTCAGATGAGGAAAAAGACTGTGAGTGTTAAAATGACGTCTCCAAAATCACAAGTCATGTAGGTGCTAAAACACGAACTCAGACCTGCATCCTCTGAACTCTCTGACTTCTTTTCCTACATCAAAGTACCTCATGGGAATTCACTGTAGCGCCCGTGGTAGGTGGACAAGAGCACGCTGGGCAGGGAGGGGCGGGGCCGCTGAAGAGCCAGCTCTTGCTGTACAGTTTGAGTGGTCCCATTGCCCGTAGCCCAGAGGGTCTGTGCGTGCACATTAGAGATGTTTTTGCTTTGTCTACATAATTTACTGGATGAAATATAATAAATAAACTCCCTCAGGAAATGCTGTCATGAACTTAAAGGGAAAAATAAACAGCTCTGGATCCCACATAATCTCTTGACATTTTTTCCGTTTCAAGATCCTTCAACGTGGAGTGAGCAGAAGTGTTTCATCCTTGGGAGTGTGATCCACAAGGATGTGGTCGGAGAGGCCTGGGTTCCTGAAGCTCCAGTCTGAGCCCTCTGCACCCACTCTCCTCCCGAGTGGTTGGGGTGTTTCCTTCAGGGCCACGGAGAGCTGGGCCAGCAGTTTGTGCAAACTAGTCTAATCATGCACGTGTCTGTGTGAAACCATTTACTCTCAATCTTCCTTGAGAGGAAATGGAAACAGATGAGATTCAGAAAAAATGGTTTTCTCGGAAGAGGTGTTGTGTCTTTGTTTTTTTAACATAGTTATTCTGTACATGTTGAAGCTTGGTTATTTGGGGTGCTCAAAAGTAACTTCCTTTTAAGAGGATAAACAGAAATTTATAGAAACCTGAGGCCCATGTGATTTGTCAAATGTCACATGACATTAGACATTAGATAACAGAGGGAATTGCCTCAAAATATTTCCTTTTTACAGTGTGGCATTTTTCTTGGTAACTCTCCAAGGGTTGCCCAAGGATTGCCCTTTCATCTGTCTACCTGACAACCCTGTGGCATAGAAAGGCCTCAGTGTAGACATAGGATGCCGGGATCTGCATGAAGATGCTTTCAAAGCAGGGTCACAGACTACCTGCATACCTACAACTCTTTCTGTCCTGGGAATTTCTCTAAAAATCTTATTTTTTGTACACTTCAAAATTGATGAAGGGTTTCTGTCATCTGCCTAAACAAACAAGAAAGACTTCAAAGCTTCACGTGTAAACAATGCGATTCAGAAGTATGGACCAAGGAAAGACAGAAGCTGCAGTAACAGCCAAGTCCGTCCAGTCTGAGGAATAACATTTCTGTGTTGTTTTGAACTGTATTTCTTCACGGGAAAGTCCACAGTTCTAACTCATCTCCAAACTGTTTGACCATGTACTATAAGATGTATAGCATGGGAGCGATGGGCACGATTCAGACAGGGGCCTATTCTGGAACAGATCACAATTTATTTGATGATTTAAGTTATGCAGGATAACTTCATACTGGCCACGTTATCCCAAGTGCTGTAAGACAGGCTCGGCAAGTTGAAATGTTTGGTTGGAGCCCTGAGGAGTTGTGGTTTTGAAGAATGGAAATGCATGCTAGAACCGTAGTTGAAAGGCTTTAAGTATCAAAGCCTGAGTCTCCTTCTGAACTTGGTAGGCAACTAGAAGGCCCTCTAGTTTTCTGAGCTGGTTAGACAATCACTGGAGAGAAAGGCAGGGAGTAGATTTCAGTTCAGGTGAAGAGAGACCACAAATTAAAAAAGTGATCTGAGGGTTGAGTGTGGTGGCTCATGCCTATAATCCCAGCACTCTGGGAGGCCAAGGTGAGAAGATTGCTTGAGCTCATGAGTTCAAGACCAGCCTGAGCGATAATGAGACCCCATCTCTAAAAACAGCCTAGTGTTGTGGTGGGCGCCTGTAGTCCCAGCTACTTGGGAGGCTAAGGCAAGATGATCACTTGAGCCCAGGAGTTTGAAGTTGCTATGAGCTATGACGCCACATGACTCTACTGGGGCAAGAAAATGAGACTGTCTCAAAAAAAAATACATAAAATAAATTAATTAATTAAAAAGTGATCTCTAACATAATTATCTTTAGCTGTGCTACCTGGAGAACCAAACAACTGATTGGTAAAATGCTGCTTTTCTTCACTGTCCTGTATAGGCATAGCATACCATGGAATTACCTGGGGAAGTAGGATCAGAGAGGCCTAAATTCTAGTGCCAGCTGTACCACTTACTACTTGATGGCTTTGCACCTCAGTTTCCTCATCAGTAAAATAGAAAATCCATACCTACTTGTGAATTTGCAGTAAGGAGGTAATGAAGGTAGAGGTCTTACACTGCCTGGCACTGATTAGTCCTTGGTGTTATGAGGTGACAGATGATGACATCTTAAATATACTGGTTATCATTTCCATGAAAAAATAATACGTACTCATCATGGAAAACAAGAATTTTTAAAAGAAGAAAAATAGCATAGGTACGTTATAGCATTAATATTCAAGTGTGTTTCTTTTAATTTATATAATTCCCACTCAGGTTTAGTGCCAGGGTAATGAATTGAAGAAGGAGCAGGCCTGATGCTGTCTTCTGACAATTTCTACCCTTCCTGTTGCCAGGTTTGCTTTGCTGTCTGTAAGCAGAAGAACTGGGATTGGAGGAGATAAATCCTAGATCCTGCATCTGGCTTTCCATCACTACAGACAGTGCCTGTCCAGTGCTAGAACCTGAGCATTGCTAGGAGTGAGCTACCCCCGCCAGCAAGGCCTCTAAATGTTCCCTTGGTTAAGCAACCCTGAGCTCTCCTCCACATTCACACCTTGCAAATAGAGCTCAGGGCTCTGGGCTGGAAGTCTAGGTCGGAATCCTAAATTTGGACCAGTGATATTGGCTGGGACCAGTGTCAATCCCAGTTTTCACTAGCTCCTAGTCTTTAAGCATTTCACAACTCCTTCTGAATTTTCAGTAACAGCAGTTTTAGGAAGAGCAATGAGATAAAGCTCGAGAAAATGTCTCGTGTTGCTGGAAGGCACTTTACAGCCGGTGAATACCTATGATTTATCAGGCACTGTCAGAGACTTTACATTTTTGATTATATTTAACACTTGTGGTTTATTTTTTAGAAAAATCTAACTGTTCTCACTTAACAGAAGAGAAAATTAACCACAATTAAATCTGTTGAAGATAAAAGTTATATGTAATATTTCTCTTTTCCTTTTCTGCTTCTACTACCCCTCCATCAAGTACTTGGTTTTCCTTCTTCCTTGTTGTCCCTCTTGTTAATGACCCCCAGCGGGCAGCTGGCAGATGCCCAGGCTCAGCCCCACTCTCCGCCTTGTGTTTCATTCACTTCTGAACACATAGCACTGCTTCCTCCTTGTTCTCAGGTTTTGTGTCTGGGAGTCAGACACAAATTTCCTCAGTTAATTCAACCATTCCCCACGGATCCCCAGTGGCTCCCCACTAGCTCTCACTCCAGGATCAGGCTGCTGCAGACCGTTCATTATTCTATTCCACCACTACATCTGCCCCGGCAACCGCTACCAACTTCTGGGTAGACCCTTTCTGCCTCTGTCTCTCCATTCTGCTTCTTCCCCTGTAGCCCAATTGGAAATAAGGCTGATCACCATGAAAGTACAAACCATCACAGCATGTGGCACATACAGAAGTTTTCTTTGTGTGCGCACAAAATTGTGCCCCTTTGCGCTCATGATTTCTTCTGCCTTCACTGCACTTAATGCTGTTCTTTTTTCAGTGGCCTTTTTGATGTATCAAACTCTTTAATATCCATCAAACCTCAGGCAAAAGACCTCTATTTTATAAGGCCATTAGACTGCTCTGAGGATTTTGAAGGCTGGTTATGTACCTTTCAAGGTCCTTGCATAGTACTTGGTGCAAATTTGAAGATTAATAAACATATATCGAAGGAATGAAGTCTTCCTTGATACCTTTAACTATAAGAGATTGCTTCTGCCCTTGAACCCTCATTAAAATTTTACCTAGAACTATTATTCTAGACTTTATGGAAGGATACTATTAGGAATTTATGTAAAATATTGTCATTTAAAGTATGCGTTCAGGCTGGATGTGGTGGCTCGTACCTGTAATCCCAGCACTCTGGGAGGCTGAGAGCTCATAGGTTCCAGACCAGCCTGAGCAAGCTCAACACCCCGTCTCTAAAAACAGCCGGATGTTGCAGCAGGCGCCTATAGTCCCAGCTACTCAGAAGGCTGAGATGAGAAAATCACTTGAGCCCATGAGTCTGAGGTTGCTGTGAGCTTTGATGCCATGACACTCTACTTTTGAGACTCTGTCCCAAAAAATAAAATAAAATGAAGTAAGTGTTCAATATTGTGAGAGTTATACATGAAAAAATTTGAAGGAGGTTTCAGGACATGAGGCTTCTTGTGAAGAATATGACACTGCCAGCGTCTGCCAGAGTGTGACTCCAAGAATGACAAAATTTCACATCATCTCCATCAGGGAAAAGAAGCTTATCCTTTTTAATCCTAAAACCTCAAATGTTTTCTTTTGGCAGACACTGACTCCACATAGGGCATTTAGATGCTCAGGACTTCTTCTCCTTTATTTATTCGAAAGTTATTGATTGCCAGCTTCACTATCAACTTTCCATTTAAATGCCATCTGAGGAAATGGGACCGGATGAAGAGGGTCTGGCCACTTGCCACTGTCCAGCCAATATGCAGAGACCGGGGTTAGGTCCAAACAAGCTTTATTTGTCAGAAGGCCAGCGATTCTAGAGAACAGTGAGAGTTGTTTCTCAATTCTGTTCTGCCTCAGTTACAATTCTAAAAATTTTTATAATGAAATACAAGGAAACCAACCTAGAAAATGTTAATGTTATTTGACAGGAAGTAACATCAAAGTAGTCTCTATCACAACAGTGCAAAATTGTAAACAACAGAAAGGTGAGTTTCACATTAACGAAATATCTGAGAGAATCAGCAGAGAAAACATCGTATCATCAAAGTAACATTAGATCTACCAGTGTCACAACGCGCATTGTCCGTGTGTGACTACATCCTCAGAGTCTCCTGAGATAATCATGCTTGTAATCTTTTTCAGGAGAAACCTGAAAATCATGGAACGTGTGTGGGGAAGGCTGAGCAGACTTGCTCAGCTAGACTGCGTCAGCTCAGCTTTTCAGACTTCATCTTGCAGGCCACTGTTCTGGCTTCAAAAACCAAAGCTTTTTCTATACACTGGCTTATAAGAAATAACCTGAGAGGGAGAGAGGACAGTTTTGTTTATTTGCCCATGATCCCAATAGTAATGTGTTTGTAGTTTCCCAGTCAATAGAAGCTTAGGAAAAGCAAATTAAAAAGAGCAGCTCGATTCAGGAATGTTGACAGCAGCGAGAAATGCAGGCTGAGGGTGATGGAAGGGACAGCTGACATTAGAACTAATAAGATCTACAGTCAAGAATTTTTTAGGGCTTTAGGCAAATAGTCTCAGTCTTCACATTCAGCTGCTGCTTTTGTAAAGAGAAGCACTAGAGCAGAGAGCAGTAGTATAAGGGTTTCGAGTATTAATTTGAGTACTTGCCTAGATTGTAGTCCATGTTTTGGTTAAGTTAAAGAGTCAAGGACATAGGCCATAAATGATGAATAATCATAAATCCCTTCCAGGTCTGGAAATATGGAGGCGTGTGATGACTTCTATTAAGTAATAAAAGATAATTACTTTTAGTAGAAGCTGTTTGAGAAAATAAGTATATTAAGTTTTAGAATGACTTCCATCGAAATAATCTACTCATTCCTGTTCTGGGAAAAAGAAGTCTTTCTGTGTGTTATTTGAATGAAACCTGAAGGTAGATAATGCCTTTCTGTTCTGCTCAGTCCAGTGTGTTGGCTTGGTATGCAGGTGGAGTGTCTCTAGAAACTCTTCAATTCAATGTCTTCATTATTTTGCATGTAAGAAGGGAAATGGGGGCCCATCAGTGTTGTACTCAGGAACGTGGTTATAAATGCAAGATGTAGAACCAAATTTTATTGGCTGCCAATTCAGAGAACTTATGACAGCAACAAGTAGCATTCTAAAACATGGAATAATATGGCATTCACATTCACAGACTTTCTACTCATAACTCGGTCTGTGATTCATTCATCTTCATTAAACAAAGATTTAATAAGTGGCTTCTCAGTACCATGTTTTTTTTTTCGGGCATAAGTATCTGCCGCACACACACATGAGCATCTGAACTTTGACTCGTGAAACCTTAAGTTGGACCTTTGGTTTGGAAACTTAGTCTTCTCAGCCATGAACATGACCATGTCTAGGATAAGCACCTCTATAATTTCCTAAGCAGATATAAGGAAGATGTAAGCTCACTTAAGGCCTCACAACTTGGAGATGCCATAGCTTTTTTTCAGTAACACTTTTTAAAATTATTCACCCTTACTCTCTCTGAATTCTGCTCTTTAAAAAACTCCAGGTATTTTCTTCTTCAGTTTAAGATAACTTTTCTTTTTCATCTTTTTGGAGGAAAAACATTAGGACCCAGTAGTCCTCCAAGAATTTCTCATACTCATTAAGTTATCATTTGGCTTTTCGTGTAATCCCAGTATAATACAGATTATTCTGGTCTTTCAGCACAGACCTTAATTTATTAGGGATAGATAAAGAACTTAGACCTTAATTTCAACTACTTGAATTTACAGTTGAACCCGGGGTCCCACAAAGAAGAAGTGAAGGGTTCATACCCAGCAAATCAGGGGCAGATCTTTAAAATCCAGGCCTCCCAATTCTCACCGAAGGTCCCTACCCTGGTGCCACGACGCCCTGGAATCCTCTGTGCATGTTGCTCATCAGTTTAATTTTTCACTCACTCTCTCTCAAGTAATATAACCCAGAGAATTTGTTGGTTACCCATGTCAGTAAATGGTTAATCTCACTGAGCTGGGCCCTGGAAACTTCTGGGAGGGAGCCAGGTGAGCAAAGAGAGCAGATAAAGGCAGCACCTGCCGATGGGTTTGGAACAGCCTGAGGACATGGAGCAAATGTAAACACATTCTGCAAATCTTATTGTCTGACTCTGTGCCAGCGTCTTTTGGGTTCTTGTCATGGAAAATATTTCCTCTGAGGTCATTCAATGAGCAAAGGAGCATTGAATACCCTCCTGGGTGCCAGCTCTGTCCCTGCTTTTGTCCAGATTAAATAAGCAAGGGACTAACATTTCACCGGCCTAGAAGGCCTGCCTTTCAGCTATATAAGCTGTAAGGTAAGAAAAAAGGAGACATTAAGAAAATCCAGTGTTTTGTTCTGAACTGCTCTCTCCCCTTGCTGCCCGCCTCCTCCCCTGCGGCCTCCCTCTGTTTGCTCACCCATACTTACAAGCACACGCCCTGCGTTTAGAGCAAGAGTTAATGTCTGTGCTTCCTCATAAATCTCAGTTTGGTGCCCAGAGCTATGTTTTTAATTCTGTGGTGGAGCTTTGAGATTTGAGATGAGTGGGAAGGAGGGGCAGCTGATGGAGGTAATCATGGACGCCACCACTTCTTCTGGGAAGTTTAGCATTTTCACTCAGTTTTCTGAGCAGGTAGTTTAAATACCTTCACAGAGAATCTTTGAAGGCCAGGAGAAGAGGGGAATGGGGAATCAAGGGACAGGAAGTTGGCTACATTGTCCTGTGTGAAATTATCCAAGGCTTCTCTCTGCAGGAAAAAGAATGCATGGAATGAGCATATTAAGCCAGATGGTGACTGGCTGGTATATTTTCTAGTTCAGCTAAAAATGACTTCAAGGAGAGGAGTCCTTCTTGACAGAAGTAATTTCTTATCTTACAAACCTTATTATCGAAGAAAGTTTTCCCTCCGTTCAACTTGAGGCCACTTTTTGTAGTGGCAAACTCGATTTGTTTTTTATGATTGAGTTCTTTGCCGCGAGTGTAAGTAATTTCTTCAGTGTAAAAACCTCCCCCTCTCTTCACTACATCTTTATTTTTATTGGCGTAGAAGGCAAAACATCTATTGGTCTGCTATGATGGTTTAAAGTAGTAATTTCTTTAGTCTTCAGCCCTGCCGACAATGGGGTTTGAGTAGAATTCTGAGTCTGAGTCACTGAGCAGAACATGTAATTAACATGACTAAAGGGAGAACCACGATCTTGGAAAACTCTGGTCCTCAGTTATATAGCTATAAAATAAAACACTTGAAAACTGAGCTCTATGGGCCTTCCAGCTCTGATATTCTAGGATCCTTAAAATCTCTATTAAAAACCCACTTCTTCCACCACATCCTTATGAAACCTTTCCTCTACCTCTACCTCTTTCTGGGAGGCTCTGGAATTTACCCGAAGTGAAGAATGCATTGCCCCCCTCAACCCCACTTCCATTACTGTGTGAAGGAGGCCAAACCCCAGGTTTCCTTGAGAATTGAGAATCAAAAATGGGAATGAAATAAGTAGTAATAGGTGATCCTCTAATTCCGTAATGAGACTTGCAGGTTTCTATCTGTACCTTTTTGTGGTCTTAGAGAAATTAAAATCTGGTCCAGAGATCATTAGATCATGGACTTTCGGAGTTCAGGGACCGCGTCTCATGCACATCTCTGCCTACTGCACATACACGTGCTAACTGACTGGTGAAACTGAAGAAGACAACTTAGAACCACTTTAGGCAGCCACCCATGAAGTCATTTAGAAGGTCATTTATAATGCATTAGAGAAGGTAATTAAGGAAATAGGCTTATTCAATTGAAGACAAGAGAATTGAAGGGCTGGTTTAAGCTACCAGAATGGAATAGCATTTTCTCTTTTAAGAGCAAGTACACAGGCCAACCACATGAGAAGGATCTTGGGACTTCAAATCTGGTGGAAGAAGACAAAACAATAGGTGAAGACAGGGATAAATATACCAGCACTCCTCTGTGATAGAGGTTCGCTTCCCCGCTTCTGTCTATGCTACAGGGATCATGGCCTTTTCTTCATCCCCTCATTATTACATTTCACTGGTGGTTCTTGACTTCATGATCTAATTAAATCTTGGTTTAGCTTCTAAACTAAGAATATGCTTTATCATATTTCTTATCACTACATCTATGTCTTCTAAAGTACCCCAAGAATTACTACATGGGTTAAATAAAACAAAAAGTATGAAGTCTTTAACAGTAGATAGTAGACATTGAGGTACATAGTAGGCACTCAAAATGTGCTGGTTGGATGTTGCCTTATAGCACACAAGACATATTCTCACCCACTGATGCTCCTGTTTTTCATGAAAGTGTTGTTACCTAAAGATCAAGAAGGTGGTGTGAAATGCCCAAAACACAGAGATACTAAAAGCCACGATTTACACCTGGAGTATGACTTCAGGAAGAAAGTTGCCAAATCTTTCTTTGCTTAATAATTTGATATTGGTCATCTTTATGTAGGAATGTACCTACAATGTAGTAACCCACCATAGCAGCTCAATGGGAAAGATGGAGTCTTCTTACCTCGAAGATTACAAATGTAACTTGTTTGTGATTTTCCCCTTCACTTTCATCGCTACCTTCTTTTCCTACAATCTCATAACTTGATAATATTGAGTACATATAAAAATTCATAGTTTCTTTTGAGACAGAGATTTTCAAAAAAATTTCTGTGATTATAATCACAGAGGATCCCTGGGCAAAATTTTTTTTCTCCCTGAATGATGGTAGACTCTTCAGAGCAGTGCTTCTCACTTTGTGTCTGTTTGGGAACAAGGCTGTGCTGTGTGACAGGAGGACTTTACCTTGGAATGTGCTTTGTAGCAGTGGCCTAGGACTGAATGAGATGGCAGGAGACCAACTCGTCCTTGTCTTATACCTGTGCTTTGGGAAAACTCTGGCATTCTCTGAGTCTCAGTTTTCCTATCTAGCTACAGAAAGTAGGCACAAGGCCATAGCTTCTAACAGCCCTTTCAGTTCTGACATTGTACAGTTTGTAAATCTTAAACTCTAGTCTACCAAATAATGGATGATTTGTGCTTTTACATATTTGTAAGATATTGTGGTAAAGTTTCCTAGGAATACTGGGACAATATTTGGTGTGACCTCTGCAGAAGAGGATGTATTCTGCCTGGCATGGTGGGGGTTGAGGTGGGGCAGTGCTTACTTGATGCCTCTAAAGTAAAGAAACCTTACCCAGAAGCTTCTGATGGATGTTGTATGCCCTTCACTAGGTGAAAGTTAGTGGCATAATGACCATGGCTGCCTATACCATTCCTGCAGAGTTATTGGAGCCATGGATGTCACAATCTGAAGATGCTCTAAAGAACAAACAGGAAGTCATAATTTTTCTGAATATGAGAAAACATATTTGGAAGAGTCAGAAAGAGAAATGATTCAGATTCTAAATGCAATTCAGAAAGAGAAATGAGCTTGTCTTCCATCACAATGTATTCTGTGTTAAAACCAAGACTCAAAGAGAACTGATCTACATGGGACAACCTGTGCACTGCACTCTTTAGACTGTTGCCTCTTGGGACCTCTCATTGTGAGCCCAAGTTACTATTAAAGACAGTATTTCTGATCATAAACGCATGTACAGTCACCACAATTGCCTTGATGACATTCGGTAGCAGAGAAGATAATAGACTTTCAGGCACTCTGATACTACAGACTTCGCTGGAGGGCCTGAGAATTGTCACCTTAGTTTACCTTTGAAGAGATTACTTAAGTTTAGATTTATCTTCCTAGATTTTACCTCTGGAGCTCAGCAAAAAAGTCTGGCTAAACTTGTGTATTTAGAAGTCTACCACATCTCTGAGAAAGGTCATTGCTATGCTCATATTGATGGGTTATTTAGAAATCTTGATTTTCATGATTAAATTTCACTTAGGGTTCCCCCAAGACAGAAGAATATAATGTGTACTTATTAGAGAAGCTATCTTAGAACATTTTCATCCCCTTTGGATAAAAACAAAATTACACCCAGCACATGAAGCAGTAAACAATTATATTGTGCAAATTATTTTAACAGACTCAGTCCAGAAGACTCCATTAGCCAGCACACATAGAATATTCGTTGAGTTTAGGGTTTATTGTCAGGCCAGGGGAAAAAAAGAAGAAGAAAGGAAAGTACAGGGGAGATAATAAATGTCAGTAAAGCCACTGAGAAGGAGAGAGGTTAGAAGGAAATTTTAGAGACATTCACAATATTTTTCTTTGTTTCTCCCTTTTCTTCTGTTTCTTCCCATTCTTTATCCCCCCTTTTTATTTTTGGGCAAAAGATTAAGTACAGAAAAATCTGGATTTCAGCTTTCAAATATAATCTCCAAGAATCTGAGAGCTGGCCAGCAATGTGTGCCAGGCTGTTTTCTTACTTTCCCTTTGTGAGAAGAAGCTCTAGGATCAGCCAATTGGGGAGGGAGGAGTTAGACGCATATGTGTGAAATTGTGTTTATACACAGCTCCACATGGATAAACATTCAGAAACCACAATAGCATTCCCAAAGGAATCCTTCCCTAATACAGGAAGTGACAGCTTTGTGAAGGCACCACAATTAAGCTCCGGTTTTTCATTCTAGAAATCCCAGGATTTAATTTCTAGAAGAAATGAGATCTCCGTACTGTTCCGTGGGACTGTTTAGAATTACAGACAACATAATTTTAAAGCTTATTGAATGCAAGGCACCTGAGCTTGTCTTAACCTCCAGGCATCTCTTTGCATGCAGAGAGGTCTAAAACCACAAACCGTATTCTGATGGACACATGCAAAAGAAAAGGCCACAGAAATGAGTTTTGTTATTCAATGTTTCACATTCCTCTGCCACATTTCTCTTCCTCTCCTTCTAAACTGACTTTCTCTTGCTCTCCACATGGGTTTGATAAATGACCAGGCTTTGGCCACGCCAGATGGTGGCTTCATCCCACTGACTGTGGATCAGGGCCTTGAATTTAGTGGGAATGGGCAAAACAGTCTCCTGCAAGTTTTGACATGTTTCTTATGACAATTTTACTGGATGGAAAGTGTGCAGAGAGTAGAGGACCAGGAGATACAGAAGCTGAGGTTACAGGGCATTTTGAATTGGTGCCCATCTCTTTAAAAGATCTTTTTTTTTTGTTTTTGCTTTTTTTTTTATGAGACATAGTCTCAGTATGCCCTCTGTAGAGTGCTGTGCGGTCACAGCTCACAGCAACCTCAAACTCTTGGGCTTAAGTGATTCTCTTGTCTTAGCCTTCCAAGTAGCTGGGACTACAGGCACCTGCCACAATGCCTAGCTATTTTGTTGTTGTTGTCATTGTTGTTGGCAGGCCTGGGCCAGGCTCAAACCCACCAGCCCCAGTGTATATGACCCGTACCCGAACCGCTGAGCTACAAGCGCCGAGCCTCCTTAAAGGATCTTATTTGGGAAGTCCCATGTCTTTTCTTGGTCATTTGCTTGTGTTCACTGCTTTGTGTTATGATGGCTTCTCCTTTCTCCTTAAAACTGTCTTCCACATTGGCTATTTCAATTCCTGGCCCTGACACATTCTTTCTTTCTCTTTCAACTCTTATCATAAAAACATTGGTGAGTTCGCTATTTATATTTCTAGTTCTTGCTACTGTTCAGAGTACCAGACTCACATTTCCACCTAAATTTTTCCATATAGAATTTTTAAAAAGATCTTGAACTCATTATGTTTGAAACCAAACAAATCCTTTTCTTCTCACCCCCCAAATTTCCTGGAACAATTTAACTAGGTGAAAGATAAGCATTTAATTCACCAGCAATGTAAAGGCTAACTAAAGTATTCTTACATTATATTCTTTTGTTACCCTTTTGTTTTTGTTTTAATCTAATAGAAGACTCCTTCCTTGTAGGAGACAAGGAGAGGGCCTTAGGATCTACTGGGGCAGTCCAGAGGAGCAGTCCATCTTGTCTCGCTGGAATCCATGGTCCACTGAGGTTCCTTATGCTACCTTCACTGAGCACCCTATGAAATACACCAGCGAGAAGTTCCTCAAAATTTGCAAGGTAGGAGGAAGCTTGGGCATTGCTCTGAAATTATCTTTGTTGGTGGAATTATGCAGTTGGTCGAGTTTCAGAACATGTACTGTTTAAAAAAAAAAATACAACCTGGGATTTATGTAGATAAAAACTTTAATATATTTATAGAATTTTTTTTTTTTTTTTTTTTTTTTTTTTGTGAAAGATTAACACAATGTAAACAAAATTATAGTACTTTGGCATAATATCTCACAGCAACCTAAAACTTTTGGGGT